>JAQZBX010111238.1:0-10302 GCA_029593785.1 Cabassous unicinctus
AAAAAAAAAATAAAAAAAGAGGGAAGATGCAAATAAAATAAAAAATGAGAGAGGGGATATCACCACTGACCCCACAGAAATAGAGAGTATCATAAGAGGATTCTTTGAAAAACTATGTCAACAAGATGGAAAACTTAGATGAATGGACAAATTTCTAGAAACACACAAGCAACCTACACTGTTGAAAGAAGAAATAGAAGAACTCAAAAGATCAATCACAAGTAATGAGATTGAATTAGTCTCATTGAATTACAGAAGTCCAGGACCAGATGGCTTCAGAGGTGAATTCTACCAATAATTCTGGAAAGAACTAACACCAATCCTGCTTAAACTTTCCAAAAAACAGAAGTGGAAGGAACATTACCTAACTCATTCTATGATGCCATCATCACCCTAATACCAAAGCCACATAAAGACACCACAAGAAAACTACAGATCAATCTCTCTAATGAACTTAGATGCAAAAATCCTCAACAAAATACTTGCTAATTGTATCCAACAATAAATCCAATGAATTATACACCATGATCAAGTGGGTTTTATCCCAGGTATGCAAGGATGGTTCAACATAAGAAAATCAATAAATGTAATATACCACATTAACAGATTAAAAGAAAAAAACAAAACAAAACACATGATCATCTCTATTGATGCAGAAAAAAACCTTTGACAAGATGCAGCATCCTTTCTTGAAAAAACATTTTCAAAGATAGGAATAGAAGGAAACTTCCTCAACATGATAAAAGGTATATATCAAAAACCACAGCTCCCATCATACTCAATGGTGAAAGGCTAAAGGCGTTCCCTCTGAGATCTGGAACAAGACAAGGATGCCCACTGTCACCACTCTTATTTCACATAGTATTAGAAGTACTTGCTCAAGCACTTAGGCAAGAAAAAGAATTAAAAGGAATCCAAATTGGAAAGAAAGAAGTAAAACTTTCACTATTTGCAGATGACATGATCCTATACACAGAAAGCCTTGAAAAATCTACAAGAGCTGATGAACAAGTACAGTAAAGTGGTGGGATATAAGATCAACATGCAGAAATCAGTAGCATTTCTGTACAATAATGAGCAATCTGAGGAGGAAATCAAGAAAAAAAAATCCATTTACAATAGCAACTAAAAGAATCAAATATCTAGGAATAAACTTAACTAAGGATGTAAAGGACCTGTACACAGAAAACTACACAACACTGTTAAAGGAAATCAAAGAAGACCTAAATAAATGGAAGAACATTCCATGTTCATGGATTGGAATATCATTAAGATGTCTATCCTACCCAAATCGATTTAGATTCAACGCAATCCCAACAAAAGTAACAACAGCATTTTTTACTGAACTGGAGAAGCCAATTATGAAATTTATTTAGTTTTATAAATAAATATAAATTTATTTATGGGAGAACTAGATATCCATATCCAAAAGAAGGAGAGAGGATCACCATCTCACACCTTACACAAAAATTAACTCAAGATGGATCAAAGACCTAAATATAAGAGCCAAGACCATAAAGCTCCTGGAAGAAAATGTGGGGAAGCATCTATGAGATCTTGTAGTAGGAAATGGTTCCATAAACTTTACACCCAAAGCGTGAGCAAGGAAAGAAAAAACAGATAAATGGGACCTCCTCAAAATTAGAAACTTTTATACTTCAAAGGAGTTTGCCAAGAAAGTGAAAAGGCAGCCTACTCAACCACTTATCTGATAAGGGTCTAATATCCAACATATATAAAGTAATCTCACATCTCAAAAATAAAAAGACAAACAACCCATTTAAAAAATGGGCAAGAGATTTGCATAGACACTTTTCCAAAGAGGAAATTCAAAAGGCTAAAAAACATACGAAAAGATGCTCAACAACACTAGCTTTTAGGGAAATGCAAACCAAAAATACAATGAGGTATCATTTTACACCCATTAGAATGGCTGCTATTAAAAAAACAGAAACTACAAGTGTTGGAGAGGTTGTGGAAGAATGGGAACACTCATCCTCTGCTGGTGGGAATGTAGAATGGTGCAGCCACTGTGGAGGACGGTTTGGCAGTTCCTCAGGAAGCTAAATATAGAACTGCTGTATGAGCCAGCAATTCCTCTACTAGGAATATATCCAGAAGTACTGAAAACAGTGTCACACAACTGCATTTGCACACTGATATTCATAGCAGCATTATTCACAATTGCCAAAAGATGGAAACAAACCAAGTGTCCAACAAACAATGAGTGTATAAACAAAATGTGGTATATACATATAATGGAATACTATGCTGCTGTAAGAAGAAATGAAATTGGGACACATATGGTAAACATGGATGAACACAGAAGACATTATGCTGAGTGAAATAAGCCAGGCACAAAAGGACAAATATTGTATGGTCTCACTAATGAACTAAATACAAATAATAAATATAAGGAATTAAAACCTAGAGTATAGGTTACTAGAAGATAAGATGAGGGCTGAGAAGGGGTACTGATGCTTAATGTATGTAAAAATTTAAATTAGCTTGACTGTAAGCATGTGGAAATGGACAGAGTTGATGGTAACACATTATAGTGAGTATAACTAACATAGCTGGTTTATAAATGGGATTGTGGCCGAAAGGAGTAGTCTAGGGATGGAAATGTCAAGTGAATGTCAGTTAGGCCCTCATGGACATCTCTGCAGAGTTTTGCATGGCTTCTCCCAGCATATAAACCGACAGTTACCCATTCCTTCTTCTGTACCACTTTTGCGCACAGTTTTATTACTATGGGTAGACAATAGTAGTGCAATTATTTGCTTATATCCATTTTCCTCACAAGTCTAAAAAGAGTTACTGCGTGCAGTGCTGAAAAGCTTGGAGACCAGGCTCTAATGACAGGAAACCACTGAAGGTTTGGCCATCTTAGCACCCCTACCATCCGGCTTAGAGCATGGAACTGTTAGAACTCGGTATAGCTTTGCTTTTTAAATCAGCTCTAGCTGCCTCCCTCTCCCATCTCTTTTTAACTCTTTAGTGCCTAACCCCATCCGCATTTCATACAAATGATAGATTCTACTTCACTAAGAAATAAATTTTCTTTCTTCCCTTCTACCTTAAATGGGATAAATGGCCTATTTCTTCAATCTAGACCCTTCTTTCTCTGTGCTCCTAAAATACCCTGTCTTGGATATTGCTCCATCAAACATCTTTTCTTTTCTCTTGTATTTTCTTTTCTCTTGTATGTTCGGTCTTTCTGGCCTTTTCCTCTCAGACTTACAAATATAATTAAATTTGCCAATCTTAAAAAAATGTCTTCTTTTAGCTTTCCCTCCCATTCAAGCTATTGTCCCATCCATTTTCTTCTGGCTCCAGCCCTGTCTTTTAAGAGAGCGTTCTACATTTACTGCCATCACTCCCTCTTTTTCTAGTCACTAAAGGTAAGCATAAGGGAAGCAGATGTGGCTCAGGCAACTGGGCTCCCGCCTACCACATGGGAGGTAGCTGGTTTGGATCCCGGTGCCTCCTAAAGAAGACAGTGAGCTGGTGTGATGGGCAGGTGTGGCAGGCTGACACAACAAGAGCCACTAGAAGAAAAAACATAATGAGAGATGCAACAAAGCAGGGAACGGAGGTGGCTTCAGTGATTAGGCACCTCCCTCCCACATCAGAGGTCCCGGGTTTGGCTCCCGGTGCCTCCTAAAGAAACAAGGAAGACCAGTAGACACAGCAAGTGCAAACAACAAGGGGGTGGGGAGAAATAAATATATAAATCTTTGAAAAAAAAAAAAAGGTACCCACAGTAAATAATGTAAGACAGGCATCTGACACAGAATGGTGTCCCTCAATACCCACAGTCTAGAAGTAACTGGAAACTGAAGGAACATATTTAGTGAGAGTTGGTAATTGATGACTGAGTACCTCTTCCATATAAATGGGAGCCCAGGCGTCACTTCTTCTGGGCTGCAGGTACAGTACTTAATAAAGGGAGTATCCGAGAGGCAGTCTCTAGGAAAGAAAATAAAAACCATGCAGAGTCCAAAGCAAGGTAAGACAGAGAGCACTTCCTCCCTGAGTGGGTCAGCAGTGCTATCGTTTCTTTTTATAGGGTGCCTGTGGGTTAGCAGATGAGCAAGAAGCGTATTTCTTAGAGGTTCTTATCCTTAAGAAATGCTGTTAAGCCTACCACAGGGTCAAGGACAATAAAACAGGAATTCATTGCCTTGGGATGTTTTTTAATCTTCAGGTAAGTGCCACAATTTCTTAAGTTAGCAAAAGAAGAGTACAAAATGAACCTAAAATGAACTTCAGAACATTGAAGAAAAGCAGAGAAAATAAAATTGGGCAACTGTCCCTTTTTAAAGATGTTTAAACACCACCACCACCACCAACCCTACTATCAAGATTCACTGGCAGTAGTCCTTAAAGTTCAAAGGGGGCGTGAAGCTGGTTGAAAGCAGGCTTAGTGCCATGACTGCCTTCTCCACCATGTGTCCCTAGATAGCAGAGGGATTGGTGGGGAGAGCCTTACTGAGAAAGTGACATTTGGATACCGAAAATGTAGATGAAAACCACTCAGCTAAAGAACATTCCAGGAAGAGAGAAATGCTAGTGCAAAGACCCTGTGGCAGAAGTTTTGAGGCAGATTGTTGAGACACAGTGAGAAAGACAGTGTGACAGGAGCTGGGTGAGATGGAAAGTGGCAAAATGTAAGGTCAGAAAAGTATTGGGGGAGGCAGAGCAAGTGGGGCCTTTGGCTACCATATGGACTTTACTTTCTACCTGGAGCAAGATGGGAAGTCACTGGTGGTGTTTGAGTGAGAAATGACAAAATCTGAGTGAGGTTTTGACAGGATCACTCTAGCTGATATATTGGGAATAGATGTGAGAAGGGAGGAAACAAGGGTGGAAGGTGGGAGAAAAATTAGAAGGTGAGAGATGATGACTGGCACTAGCCTGGTGGCAGTGGAGGGGGGAGAAGTGTTCCATGTGTGGATCTCTTCTGATGGTACAGCAGAAGGACTCGCTGACGAACTGGATTTAAGATATGAGAGAAAGGAGTCAAGGACTGGCTCCAAGTCATTTGAGCGATTGCCAGAAGGGAAATAGAGAAGAATAGTCCCAAAGTTATAAAGCATTGTGCCTGGCATGCAGGAAATGATCAAATATTAGTTTTTCTTTACATTTCAAATTTTCAGTTTGACTCACAACCTGGGCTCCACTGATATAAACACATACAAAAAGAATTTGATTCCTCGAGTGGAAACAGGAAAGGAGAGATTTCCAGAGAAAAGTCTGCTGGTTGGAGTGGATGGGGGAGGACATTTGATGGAGCTATCAAATAGGGTCAGATAAGTTAATTTCTCAAAATGTGGTTTGAGAATCAAAGGCAAACACTCCACCTGTCAAGTTCCAAATTATGCAGAAAAGCAACAGTTGCAGGATGAACCCGGCCACCTCTCCTTTCTTCCTGCCCTTCTTTTCCAGTTGTTTTCAGTTGGGTCTAAAGGTCCTTACCTTTAACAAGGACCTTACTTTGCTTGCACTGGGCTTTAGGGAGGGTGATGTTCTGCTCTATCTAGATAGAGATATTAGGTTACTGAGAAGCGCCAGAGGCAGTCCTTGACTTAGTAGTAGACTGAGACTTTCCAGTTAGAAAGAACAGTTTAGCTGACTTTGGAATCTATCAGTTGCAAGCAGGCCATGATTTTACCCTAATTATATAACAAGAAAGCCAGATTTTTTTTTTAATCCACAGAGGGTGGGGAGAGGTTGTTATTTTGTTTCTTTGGGTACCCTCTGTGAAAAATGTAATCGTTCTACCCACATACATAAAATACTTGCAAAAAAATATTTAACATTTAATATATACAGATTATGGCTGTATCACAACAATACTAGGCTAAAAAAGTAAAAAATTCAGTTAGGTCTCTTCCCTTTTAAATTCACCTAATTGGTAAGGGGGAGAAGAAGGGGAAACAAAGGGCTGTAAAATGGTGCCTGTCTTTTCCTGAATAGACAGGTGGTTGGGTGGCAAGGTTTTCTTGGCCCAGTGCTCCATGCCCCTAGCCTGGTGCTGCTGAACCAATGCTCCCTCTTGCCTGGGCTACTACTGCAGACCTCTCTCTGTCCCCACACAGAGTTTTTGTCCACAGGGCAAACATTTCCTTGTACTCTGTTCCCCTTTAGTGTTCCCATACCAGTGCCTGGAATATACCTCTGTTGACATGACCTTCTCCACTGCTGGACTGTGACCTTAAGGGGAAAAGACCTTGTTTTATACATGCTTGTTTCTCTGTGCCTAGCACAGAGCCTGGCATTTTTAATTGTCTCTATATAATTGTGAACTTAATGTACAGATACAATAATAGATTAATGTGAGGTTATACTTTTTCACATATAAATCTATATATTAAGTCAACTCTCTGGAGCTAGAGCAAAAAAAGTTAAAATGCTTTCCCTAAGTGTCTTGGGACAGGGTTAGAACAATTTCCTGGTCCTCAGCAACACCCTTTTGGCTTGGATGGTATAGAGTCTATGAAAAAGCTAACTATACAACAGAGGTACTACTTCAGGAAATGACTTTACACTCTGACTCACATTCACTGCATCCCCTTGAGAACACAGCCTCATATGGTTAATTCCTGCAAACACGCTATTGCAGAGTGGACCAAGAAGGAAGCTGCCTCAAGAGAGTGCAACCTCTGAACTGGCCTTAGAAGTGTGGGCTCTGCACCAGAGAATCTAGGTTCCTCGCCTGGCTCTCTACAACCATGGGTGGGATGTAACTTCTTTGGGCCTCAATTCCCTCATTTATAAACTGAGCCTAGCACTTCACAGGGTTGTCTTGAGGATTAAGAAAATCAATTCATGTAAAGACTCAGAATAGTACCTGGTGAAGCATCAATAAATATTAGTTTCCTTTTTAAAGATATGCATTCCACTACTAGTTTAAATTCAAAACTGCCTTTGACTGTGCAATTAGTATCAGTGGCTATCTCATGTTTTCTGTATGGGAAAGCTGAGGAAAAAAGATAAATACAATCAACAGTTTAAAACATTATATTAAGAATACACTAACATATTCTAAGTGGTCAAACTAATTACTCCACTGTAATGATGTATTTCACAAATTGGATGACAATAGACAAGCCTCCCGGCCAGCTCTGACAACAAATTATGTGAGACAAAAGCCAAGGAAATAAAAAATTAACATTGATGTTACTCCTTATCGGAACACAGACAAAGCCAGCTATGCCAACAGTCCAGGATGAAGGAAACGGGTTGCTGGCTTTTGATTGGAATTTCCTCGGATTGTTACATTTAGTAAAAGGCTAATCTAAATGTTTCTTTGCACACAGTCAAGCTTATGTGAAATGTATCAGAAATGATACAGTAAAGGCTTGGGTTTGTGTGCAAACAAAACTGCTTTAAAAAACTGTATCATTACTAGGCAGATAAAGAAAATCCCACAAATTTAAATGTACCCTAGGTCTCCATAAACAAAGTTAGTTTACTGCCTTGTTGGGCGTGGGGGTGGGGGGGAAATAAGTAAATGGAACGTTTTCAGCTGACTTTCTTCCTGAAGTGGGCGTGACTGTAGGATGATCACTGTGCTAGCACACTGCGATATTCTCAAGATGGCACAGTTGCTGACATTTCAGACCACACTACCACCGCAGCGATCCCATTTGGGGAGCAGTCACTATATGTTACTCATTTAATCCTCCCGGCTCAACTACAGCTGACAAAAGGAGAGAATCTAGAATATACCTCAGGCAAGTACCTATTGCCCAGATCTGTCAAAGTTGGGGAGAAGTGCAAAATTCAAGCAGATGATCTATAGTATTTCAAAAACTGGACGTTTCCAGGAAAAAGGTAGCAAAACATGTCTTTAATTACATATGCAATTCCCTAAAAATTGCAGCTAAAACCAATATCGTATCAAGGCAAAATGAATGACAGTTTAAGATGAGAAATAACCAAATGCTCAGACCCTTAATTTGTTTTCTACTGATTTGAGGGATAAAAAGAGAGATAAAGAACGTGCTGGAAATCTGGGGAATGCTTTCCAAACCTCTCTCTTACACACACACACACAGTGTCTCTCTCTCTGCTCCTCTTTGTGAAAGGCCTTTAATTAGCTCCCATCCTATCCAGAGCAGGGCTCCCTAACACCTTCTGACACCAGCCTGCTGGCTGGGCAATCGGGCCTAAGCGCAGGCCTGACTGGCCTGGACCCCAGCAGATCCCCGGCTGCTCAGAGCTCTGCAGACGCCTGACGAGTCTGGTATCTTCCCTCCAATCCCCCCTGGGAAGCCGCCCCAGCAGGTGCCCGCTGGCAATAGTTTTGTGTTACAGGCCTGAATGAATGATCCCCGCAGGAGCTGCCGACTGTTTTCACAGACACAGAAGGCAGTCAAAAGTCCACCGCGTGAACTTGGAATGACCCCAGCTGCAGAGTCACTGGCGGGTTCATTGAGAGGGCAGGCACGCTTTATTAAACAACTAATACTCTTCACAGATAACTTTCGGAAAAAGCAGAAGTGTTAACTCTTTGCAATCTCCCTCTGACAGAATGCTTCAACTGTGGAGGGGCTCTGCTGTGTGATGGTAGGGTTGGAACCCAAATAAGGAATTTGAGACAGAAAGATGGTGTGGTTAGGGAATAAGATTACATCTGGCCTGGAGAAGGGCCAATGCTCAGTAACCATTTGGTCCACTGTTTTGTGAAAGGGATCCAGATTAAAGTAATAAAGCAAAAAGCAAAGGTTTCAAGCACCTGCTCTAGTGAAGATGACGTGGGCCCAGAGCCGGCCTGCCACGGGCATCCTCAGCCGGGCCGACCCCACAGCAGGAGCAGAAGAGGGGAGCACCCAGACTCCACTAGCTCATTCTGCCCACACCTGTCCACCATCACAGACGCGCATGAGCCTTCGTGAAGCTGACTCTTTACATCAAGAGAGAAAAGGGTGTCGAGGCTGTGAAGAAAGCGACTGTGCAAACACCCTCACCTACTGGGGTCTGCCTGGAAGTCGTCGTGTTTGCAGCCACCACAGGCAGTGCAGTCAGTTCCCTTTTGAAGGCGGATTTAGAAAAGGCACAAAGTTCAGATCAAAGTGTTCTTATAATCAAGCACAAAGCCATCCAGTTCTTTAGGGCTTGCTGGACAGCGAGCAACGAGCACACTCATATTCACAGTTATACACCGAGAGGAATGGTGAGCAGCCATTTCTTTCCTGGAGTTAGAATCAGTACGAAGGACTTTCTTTTTTTTTTTTTTTAACTCACACAGACTTTAGAAGGAACCCAGCGACAACAACTATAACAACATGAAGATGAACATGAGCATCTGCGGAAAATTTTAAAATCCATTTTGAGCAACAAAGTTACATTAATTTGGCCACATACAAAGACTACATGTTTATTAAAGTTTTATCTCTATGTAGATTTGCCCTCTGAATCTAATTCTGTGTGTGTGGGGGGGGTGTTCCTGGTTTTTGGTGGGGAGGAGGTCTTGTTTTATTTTCAGATGAGATACAATTTTGCATGGGTTTAATGACTGGATGAGATAACCACTGAAGGACATGACACGAGGAGCTATACTCCCCTCGGCATTCAGCTGAGCTGACCTTTACACAAAACAGATTGGCTCAGCTTGGCAAACACTCAAGGGCTTTTTACATACCATGCATAGGGCTTGGGGTTAAAAATGCAAAGGTAGATATGACTGAATCCCTTGTCCTCAAGGAGCTCAGTCTAGTGTGGAAGAAAGGCATATAAGCAGATAAAATCAACATAAAGAATGCTGGAAAAGGTACACCAAGTCAGGACCCTGACCCCATTGCTTTTCCCTCCCTCACCTCTAAAGGGACAGGAAGCAGTTACCCACAAGCTGCCAGCTCCATCTCAGACCATATTTTGACTGCCTAATTCAGGTGGGATTCTGGTAGCAACAATCATCTTTATATCATGTGTGGAAACTCATTTTCCACCATCTCTCCAATTCTTTAGAGAGGTTTGATGAAGTAAAGAGTATTAGATTTGTAGCTAGAAGGTCTGAGTTTTAGAGTTGGCCATGTGATTAATTTGCTGAGAGAACCTTACTCAGTTTCTCCAACTGTAATACGAGAGAGTTAAAAGCTGATCTTAAAGTTCTTTCCCCAATCTGCTATCCTGAGTTTCAATTAAAGTGTCAGAGATTTGTGTGGAAGGCCCAAATCAGAACAACTGGCTTTGTCATGTTTGGTTGGAACAAGTAAGAGGAGTTTTGGGTTTGAGATATCTTCTAAGAAGATTACAAGATGGGAAAAAAAATCTTATGTTATAGAAGAGAAA
>JAQZBX010111239.1:0-10305 GCA_029593785.1 Cabassous unicinctus
CCTGTAACCCTGCCAGCCTGACCTGCTTCCTGCATTCTCTTCCCCTCCCTATTTTCAGGATTAGATTAAGACCTTGGGGGCCACGGGGAGCCACTGAAGGATTCTAAGCAAAGTGGGTAACCCGAACAAATGTGTGGTTTTAACATTACTTTTTAAAAAACATTTTATTGTAAAATGAAACACAAACACAGAAAAGCACTCAAAAAAAAAAACAAAAAAAACATTGAGTGTAATGAATTATTATTCAATGGCAAACACCCTTGAAATCACCTCCCAGGTCAAGAAATGGTGCTTTGCCAGTCTCCTCAGGAACCCTTCCATGGGCCCCATCCCAATCCCAGCCCCTCCCCCCTCCCAATAAATAACCACCAGCCTCTCTTATTGGAATCTCTTATGTTTTTTTCAAAAACAGTTTCAGCATACAAGTGTGTATATCTAGACACTATTTTTAGTCTTGCCCATTTAAAAAATGCATCTTTTTTTCTAAACTTTTTACTTTGAAATAGTTGCAAACTTATAGGACAGTTGCAAAAATAATACAAAAACCAATATAGAGAACTCCAGTATACCCTCACTCACATACCAGATTTGCTAACTTTGAGCATTTTGCCACTAAACATGTCTTTTAAATTTCTTATGCTACAGGATCTCCCTACACAGAAGAGAGCAAGGTGGCCTTCACCGTGGACTCCCAGTCTTCCATTTTCCCCTGAAATGTTCGTTCTAAGCCAATCATAGTAATCCCCCAGGCCTTCTGCAATTACTAGTTTAGGGATGGCCCAGTTACCCAGGCATCCCCTAGGGGGCTTTGGAGAAGGTTTTCTTGCTCCTAAGGAAGAGACAGAGGACCTTACCTGGATGTGATACCTGGAACTGCCGCAGCCATCTTACGACCATGAGGAAAACTAGACTTAAGATAAAGCTGACAATGAGCAAGGCAGAGGGGAGCAATGAGAAAGAGCCTGCCATCTCAGTGGCTTAATGAAATCCCTGTTGCTGGATTTTCAGTCGTGTGGGATAATATATTTCCTCACTGTCTGAGCCCATTTGAATTTGTCACTGTTGTTGCTTGCAGCCAGAAGCATTCTACCTGATGTGGAACGGTGTCTGTACTGCCAGAAGGACACACAAGATAGATAGATGCATTTTGTCAGCCCAGTAAACCTTCTGGGGGAATAACTCACTCCTATTCCTCAGAAATCCTTCAGTCCCTGCGATTGGAGTGGACTTGAGCCCTCCCCCATACCTCAGGGACACCATACTCTCAAGTTCCGATCCTTTAAAGTGCCCCACCCCTCTGGGACAGGGATGTGACCAGGCCAGGCCAGTGAGAGTGCTTCCTGGGACTCGTGCCAGCGTGTCTTCTCCTCCGGCTTCTAAAGTTACGAGGACGGCATAGCCTTGGAGCTGCCAGGTAGCAAGAGAGGATCTGAGAATGAAGCTCAATAGGGACCAGGAGGACAAAAAATGGCGAGAGAAAGAGAAGAAGAATCCTCATGACATTTTTGAAATCCCTGGTTGGAGCCAGATCTGATGCATCTGGAGGCAAATCACAAAGTGGGTGGAGAGAAGGGCTGAGGCAAATAGGGGGAACTCTGTACTCTGCTTTGGTGGGACAGGTTATACTGGTTTCTCTCCTAACCCAAGTTCTACCTGACTAGAAGAGTATTCTGAAATTCTAATTATTTTTTTTATTTGCCTGTACGTGGTGCCTCGTTCTGCGGGCTGACTCATGCTGAAGTGCTTATTTTTTTCTTGCCTGAATGGACAGAGATACTCAACACCCACGGTGGCTGAGTCTTAGAAAAGTCAGCAACAAAAACGCTGATTACAGTCGGCCTGAGAGATTATATTACACTAGCGGTAGCAGCTCCCTGCAGATGAACAAAATGTGCCTTGTGGAGGTGGTAACAAACCAGACACTTCACAAGAAACTCACACCAAGTAGAAGCAGGGTAAGCAGGTGGAGAGACAGGCATGGCTTCAGTCTGCCTCTGCCCTGCTAACCAGGCCAGCTGAGGGAATTCACTGAGTTTCAATCTTCTCATCTGTAAATTAGGGTTAACCAGCCCATTGCAACCGAAACCTCGGCTCCTTCCCCATAAATCACTAATCGGCTTTCTCTGATTTATGGTGGGAAAGGAAGTTCTCTCTCAAGGACCCCCTAATCTTTACTGTCCAGCTGTGTTGGGGGCCACCCTGGACCGGGACCCCGGGATCCACCCCCTCAAAGGATATGGGGCCAGAGGTTCCTGCTTCCCTTTATTGCCTTATGTCTTTATTTCCCTCTTTATAGGAAGGTTGGGTGATTAAAAAAAAAAAAAATTACAACAAAGAACTTAAAGCGGTGGCAGAAACCTGATGGAAATGAAATGGAGAAAATTGTATTCAGTGGAATTCCTTTCAGGGTAAGCACTGTTTATTTGTTTGGAAAAAAAATTCCTTGATAAGCCCACTTGGGGGAGAAGCTGCCCCTGAAGGTCTGAGTACTCCAGGAATTCTATGTGAGGAGGAGGAAGGATTTTCTGGAACACGGCGGAAGGAAGAGCGAGGGTCCTGGGATGTGACCCCTCTTGAATCTCCAGTGATATGACCACGTTTGTGAGAAGCTGATGTGAGTGGCTGCTTTGTGGAGCCAGGGGAGGGGCTGACTTTGCTCCTGATTGTCTACCTTAACCTCCCAGGTGATCCCTGGCTTAGGTGGCTTTTGTTCCAGAGTACCAAAGGAAAGCGCCTAAGTGATGGAATCGTCTTAAGAGGGCCCCAGGTGCACCTCCAGGTCCTAATCTGCCTCCCTGTTCTCAGAGTCCTGGCCCCTCACTAAAGACCTGCTTTTTCCAACTGCCTGGAAGCAAATCTCTACCCACCTTTCAGGAAACCCCATTCTCAGGAGATCCATGCCCCCTCCCTCCAGCAGGAGGCGAGTCTAGGCCGGGGGCTCAGGGAGCAGGGCAGGGAAGTGCAGAAGGTGCCCCAATTCTTCACTCCCCTTGACTGGTGGGAGCCTGGGCCTTCCCAGGGTGGGGGTGGGGGTGATGTCACGGTGAGTCCACGGTGTTCAGACGCAGCCTGTGACCTTGCGCAAGGGACTTCAGCAACACATTTGCAAACTGGTAATGAGAATATATTCCAATGCTCGTGTAAGAAAGAAAACACAGGGCAAATTGTGCTGTGACACAGTCTCACACTGGGCCAGTCATTGCAACTCTCATTGCCTTGAAATTCCTCTCACCTCTTCCTCACTGAGAGATTTCTCAGTGTCTCCTGGTGTTTGACAGATAGTCAATCTTTTTACCTGTTTCTCAGGTACAAAATGTAACACAACTTCCTGGACCCGTGGCTTATCTCCCCATCTAGGCTCTGCAAAGCACTAGTATGTGACTTTGCAAGAAAAGAGCAGTCATTCCTCCCCGGAGAAATGTTGAGTTCATTAATGTCAAATTCACTCCCTGCTGCTTTAGGATCCCTGCCTTTCTCTCTCTTTTATCTGAATGCTGAATCATGATATGATCTTTTAAAATTCAGTACATACAGGTACAGTACCAACAGTGCCCCTAACTCAGCTGAAGTGAAGACAGTAGGAACAGTGTATGCTCAAGTTCTCAAATTTGCAAATGAAATAATGGCATTGATTGCAGGACAGCCCCCAATATCAGAGGTGCTAAAATGTGAGAGAAATAAAAGCTCCCATCTTAGAATTGATTAAATATCATAGTGAATACCTGTATTGATTAGTATTCTTTCTACTGAAGTGTCAGAAAACTCAACCCAGACTGACTTAAGCAAAGGGGTATATTGAGGCACAGAAGTCCAAAATTCCTGTAAATTTTCAGTTTCAGGTATGGCTGGATCCAGGACTCTGGGATCTAACCAGGACTCAATTTCTGGACGTTTCTTTTCTCTCTCTCTCTTCTGCAGGGTTGGTTTCAGACTTAGGTTTCATGTGGTAGCAAGCTGGAGCTAGGAGCTCTAGCCCCTATATCCTTTCAGGTTTCAAGTCCAGAAAAAAGGAATGAGTGTCTCTGTCCCAGAATTTTTAGCCTGGTTTTGATGCCTCTGTTTGGCTCTGATGGGCCCAGCCCTGGACCAAGCCACGTGATTGTGTCTACTCAGCTACTACACCTTGGGGCTTGAGTCAGCTTGTTGGAAGCTCAGAGGCTTCTAGGTCTCCAGGAGGGAAATGGAGACAGGGCAGCAAAAACAGTCGATGTGACTTTTTGGTGGGCTGTGGGGAATTAGGTGAGATTAGTCTGGGAACCTAGCCCAGGGTGAGCCTCGCTCTGGGATATATACATATATATGTATTTATATATATATATATTTTTTAATTAAATTTTTACTGTGGTAACATATATATAACATAACCTTTCCATGTGAACCACTTTCAAGTACACGATTCGCTGGTGTTAATTGCATGCCTCTCTGGTACATTTTATCCCTGATCTGGCTGCTCCCGGGGCTGGAGGAGCTCTGCCAAGAACCGCCAGCTCCTTTTGAGTCAGCCGTGCGCCTCCTCCCTCCCGGGTCGGATGAAGTGGCCCTGACTCAGCTCCTCCGCGAGCTGGATGCTGCCTGCAAACTTAATAACTAACCCCTTGAGGCCAGACTTCCTCCGGTGACGTGCTTTTGTGCCGTGAGTGGGTGGGAATGAATGAAAAAGAGTGGAACACCGTGGTTCCTAGCACGCTGACGTTCAGACGTGCAGAGAGAGTGAGGGGCAAGGCAGGGGGGCCTTGGGCAAATGGACTTGTGCTGCCCCGGCCCTGGGGGCCCTGCAAGCCCCCAGCCAGCTCTGCCGGCGCTCGCAGGACCCTTTCTTTCAGGCTTTCTTCCAGCCCTGCTGCTTTCAAACCAAGTTTTTGGGGTGAAGGTGAAAGATTGGCCGGCTCCTCCTCCTGCCCTCCCCATCCCAGCCCCACCCCAAACAGCCTGGAGGAAACCATCTCTTTATCACTTGGGGCCGGGGAGGAACAGAGGAGGGAGAGGAAATGGGGAGGGGGTAGGGGCAGGAAGGGGAGTGGGCAGGACGGTGCCGAATGGCAGGGTGGCATGGAGAGCTCCTGAAATGCTCAGGAGCTGGAGGGACCGAATCCAGCACTGAGCACTGCTGGCCAGGCCCGGAACTGGGAGGTGTAGGCACAGAAATTAAAAGTGGCCCCTGCCTGCAGGGAGCTCAGCATAGGAGACGCTGACTCTAAGGGAATGTGATAGTGCCTGGGGTGAGCGCCCCAGAAGCATTGCCTGAGGCACAGAGGGGCGCTGGGAGGACTGTACCTGCAAGGGACAGACGCCCTTGAAGGAGGAGTGGAGCCAAGTGGCCTCCCGACAAGTCTAGCCTCGGTTTGACCCGCTGAGGTGAGGGTGGGGAGCAGAGGCCTGACTGGTGGGCCGAGGCTGGATCACGAAGGGTCTCCTGGGACCTACCAAAGAATTTGGGATTCAAGTTCTTCTAAAAAGAACTGGATTCTCATCCCACCCCGCCGCAGTCTTCTCTGCAATTACCCAGCTTCACGGGGACAGCAGCTGGGCTGGAAACCCAGGCTGAGGCCGCCGGAAAGCCAAGTGCCTTTCTTCCACATGTTTTAGAAGTTGGAAGAAAGTCTCACCACAAGGGAGCCCCGTGGGGAGGACCCAGCAGAGAACCTGGAGCCAGGAAACCGAAGGCCTGGGCTCGAGGGCCGACTCCGCTGTGCCAGCTGGACGGCTCTGGGGAAGTCCCCCAACGCCCTGAGCTGCCGTTGTCATATCTGTCACTAAGGATAATAATACCTGCCCCACAGGGTCAGCTGAGATGGTTATACAAATGTGAGTTACTATAATTCTGCCTCAGAAAACAAAGCCCTCAGCAAGGAGAGTCCCTGAGGTCGGCTCGTTTTACTCCAGTTACCATTTGGCACTGAGCAGGTGGGAGATTTACTGGATGACACAGCAGGTCAGCATCTGAGCCAAGGCGCAGACACTTCCAAGTCACTGACTCCGACAGCGTCAGCAGAACCAGTGGACACCCAACTTCACGCTGCAGTCAGATGCTGGGGGTGTCCCTTTCAGAGAAGGGTGTTCAAAGTGGTTCCCAATGGGCAACCCCACAGTCCTCCAAGTGGTTGGCAACGTGTAGCCGATGAGGTTCCCAGGAGGCAGGGCAAAAAGGGAGACAAGCAGTAGGAGGCAAACATCTAGAGTTGGCCGTTTGCCCTGAGGACCGGAGAGGAGGCTGTGCAACTATTTCTATGTGCTTCCTATGTCCAAAGGCTCCCCCTCCTCCACTTTTTAAAAACAGCTTTATTGAGCTATGATTCACATACCATACACTTCACCCATTTAAAGTGTACAATTCAATGGTTTTTGGTATATTCACAGATAGGTACAACCTATGTACAATTTTAGAACATTTTCATCACCCCCCAAAAGAAATCACATACCCATTTGCAGTCACTCCCCATTTCCCCCCAGCTCACCACTCCCCCCAGCTCCTCTCCCACGCCCTCACAACCACTAATCTACTGCCTGTCTCTATAGATATATTCTGGACATTTCTTATAGATGGAATCATATAATATGAGGTCTTTGTGTCTGGCTTCTTTCACTTAGCAACATGTTTTCAAGGTTCATCCATGTTGTAGCATGTATCAGTACTTCATTCATTTTTCTTGCCATGCAATATCCCATTGAATGGATACACCACCTTTTGCTTATCCATTCATTAGTTGATGGACTTTCAGGTTATTATGAATAATGTTGCTATGAGCATTCATGTACAAGTTTTTGTGTGGACATATGCTTTCTTCTTTTTTCCCTGTTAAATTTCATTTATTTATTTATTTATTTATTTATTTATTTATTTTTTGAGGTACCGGGGGCCAGGGTTTGAAACCGGGACCTAGTATGTGGGAAGCCGGCATTCAACCACTGAGCCACATCAGCTTCCCTGAGTTGGTTTTACCATTTGTTTTGCTTGTTGCTTGTTTGCGTTTTTTCAGGAGGCACCAGAAACCAAACCCAGGACCTCCCATGTGGGAGGCGGGTGCTCAATTGCTTGAGCCACATCTGCTCCCTATTTGTTTTATTTTTATTTTTTTTCAAAGGTTTATTTATTCATTTCTCTCCCCCCATTGTCTGCTCTCTGTGTCCATCTGCTGTGTGTTCTATTGTGTCTGCTTGTCTTCTCTTTAGGTGGCACCGGGAACCGATCCTGGGACCTTCCGGAGTAGGAGAGGGGGGCTCAATCTCTTGCGCCACTTCAGCTCCCGGGTCTGCTGCATCTCTTATTGTCTCTCCTCTATGGCTCTTTCCGCATCATCTTTCTTTGCCAGCTCTCTGCATGGGCCAGCTCTCCGCTCAGGCCAGCTTGCCATGTGGGCTAGCTTGCCTTTCACCAGGAGGCCCCGGGAATTGAACCCTGGACGCCCTCTATGGTAGACGGGAGCCCAATTGCTTGAGTCACATCCATTTCCCCCTATTTGTTTTAATATATATATTTTTTATTAGAGAAGTTGTGAGCTTACAAAATATATGTTTTCAATTCTGTTGGGCATATAGCTACAAGTAGAATTGCTGGATCATATGGTAACTCTATGTTTAACATTTTGAGGAACTGCCAAAATGTTTTCCAAAATGACTGTGCCATTTTATATTCCCACCAGAATGTATGAGGGCTCCAATTTCTCCACTTCCTCATCAACACTTGTTACTATCTTTTTTTATTATAGTCATCCCAGTGGGTGTGAAGTGGTATGTCATTGTGTTTTGATTTGCATTTCTTTAATGGCTAATGATGTTCGCATCTTTTCATGTGCTTATTATCCATCTATATATCTTCTTTGGAGAAATGTCTATTTGGATCTTTTGCTCATTTTTAATTTGGCTACTTGACTTTTTATTATTGAAATATAAGAGATCTGTATATATTCTAGATACAAGCCTCTTATTTGGTGTATGATTTGTAAATATTTTCTCTCATTCTATATGTTGTTTTTTCACTTTCTTGATGGGGTCTTTTTAATCTTTTTTTTTTTTTTAATAGATTTATTTATTTTATTTTATTTACCCCCCCTTGCTGCTTGTGCTGCTGTGTCCATTCGCTGCGTGTCTTCTCCGTGTCTGCTCATCTCCCCCTCACTGTGAGGTCTTGCCGCATCAGCCCACGGCGCCGCGCGAGCCGGCGTGCCCTTACAAGGAGGCTCCGGGAAGCGAACCCGGGCCTCCCATATGGTAAACGGGGGCTCTATCCACTGAGCCACACCGGCTTCCCTTGATGGGGTCTTTTGATTCACAAACATTTTAAATTTTTTTTTCTTGTGCTTTTGGTGTTATATCTAAGAAGGCTTTGCAGAACCCAAGGTCACAAGGATTTATTCTTGTATTTTCTTCTAAGAATTTATAGTTTTAATTCTAACACTTAAATTTATCATCCATTTTGAGTTAATTTTTATGTATGGTATGGGAAAAAAAAAAAAAAAAAAGGTCTAACTTCATTCTTTTGCCTGTGGATATTCAGTTGTCCCAGCACCATTTGTTGAGGCAACTATTTTTTCCTCATTGAATTGTCCTGGCAACTTTGTTGAAAATCACACAGCTCCTTTTTTTTCTTTTCTTTTCTTTTTTTCAAATTTTATTGAGGTAAAGCATATATAACTGTATTAGTCAGGGTTCTCTAGGGAAACAGAACGAACAGGAGATATCTGTAAATATTATGAAATTTTATAAAATTTTCTCACACGGCCGTGGGAATGCGCAAATCCAAATTCCACAGGCAGGCTGTACACCAGAGGCTCTAATGAAGGTTCCTGATGAGTTCCCAGGAGAGGCTGTCTGTCTGATGTAGAGCTGGGAATTCTCTCTCTGAATGCTGAAATCACTTCCCCTTTTAAGGCCTTCAACTGATTGGATGAGACTCATTGCTGATGGCAATCTCCTTGGTTGATTGTAGATGTAATCAGCCATCTAACTAATGATTAAAGTCCATGAAATGTTCTTCTATTATAATTAGACCAGTGCTTACTTGACCAAACAACTGGGTACCATTACCTGGCCAAGTTGACACATTAGCCTAACCATCACAATAACACAATATTTTGCTATTCTAACCATTTTTAAGTGTACAATTCAGTGGCATTAATTACATTTACAATGTTATTCAACCATCATCACTATTTCCAAAACTTTTTCATCACCCCAAACAGAAACTGAGTGCCTATTAAGCATTGACTCCCCATGCTCCCCTCTCCCCAGCCCCTGGTAACTTATCTATTTCTTGTGTCCATGAATATACCTATTTTAGATATTTCATATAAATGGATTCATACAGTATTTATCCTTTGTGCCTGCCTTATTTCATTTAGCATTCCATTTTCAAGGTTCATCATGTTGTAGCATGTATCAGAACTCCATTCCTTTTTATGGCTGAATAATATTCCATTGTATGGTTATACAATATTTTGTTTATCTGTTCATCTGTTATGGACTCTTAAGTTGTTTTCACCTTTTGGCTACTGTGAATAATGCTGCAACGAACACTGGTGTACAGCTATTGCTTGAGTCCCTGCTTTCAGGTCTTTGGGGCATATACCTAGGAGTGGAAGTGCTGGGTCATACAGTAACTCTATGTTTACCTTTTTGAGGAGCCACTGAACTGTTTTCCACAGTGGCTGCACCATTTTACATTCCCACTAACAATGTATGAAAGTTTCAATTTCTCCATATCCTTACCAACACTTATTTTTCATTTCTTTCCATATTTTAAGATGTTTTCTTTGTGAATATTTTGTAAGCCACTTTCAATTCTTTTTTTTTTTTTCTTTGAATTTTGAAATCACTTTAAACTTACAGGACAGGTGAAAAATAATACAAACTACATACAGAGAACTCCACATACCACCATCTGCCTCTAATACCCAGATCATCAATTTTCACATTTTGCCACCTTTGCCATATCATTTTATCTATCTATCTATCTATCGATCGATCTATCTATCTATCTATCTATCTATCTATCTATCTATCTATCTGTCGATCCATCTATCTAATCTATCTACTTTCTAAACATTTGAGAACAGGTTGCACACATCATACTCCTTGAATACATAATACATCCACATATATTTCCTACAAACAAGGAAACTGTTCACTTATATAATCACCTTAAGCACAGTTATCTAGTTTAAGAAATTTAATGTTGATATAAAGCTTGCATTCTATATTCTGTTTTTCCCTATGTCTCAATACTATCCTTTGGAGCCTTTTCCCCTTTATTCTTAGATCCCATCCCTTATCATGGATTGCATTTAATTGTCATTATCTCTTTAGTTT
>JAQZBX010111240.1:0-10303 GCA_029593785.1 Cabassous unicinctus
AGCTAAAGGAAAGCTGTAAATAGCTCTTCTTCTACTGTTCCTCATCTGTAATCTTGGGCTGGAAAGGATACAGTTGTTTCTTTGGGGTCCTAAGTCTGGCAGGGTGACCAATGCCTGACTCCTTCCTGTTGTCGTGTCTGGGGACAGAGCTTCAGTCTCCATTACCAACCACCCAGGAAGGTATTTGGACTTTCACAACGAGACCTTTCTCTCAGAGTTAGCATCCAGATGAGTTGGAGAGCCCAGTAGTTGCTGCAGGAAAGTGTCAGGGAGAATGGAAGCAAAGCAATTTTATGTGAGATTATATGAGGTCATTGTGGCATAGCCCAGAGCTGAGAAATCACCCAGATTGTTTGCTTCCTTCACTAATAATTTAATGTCTTTATTTACAATGTACTTAAAATTTGTTTCAATATAAATGCACAGATATTCAGAAACCTCTGTGAAAACACCCAGGTGAACAAACCAGGTTTATTCTCTGATCAATTGAATCTTATATTTTACTGGAGATGTCAGAGTACAATGAAATAAGTGTGGTAACAAAAGTCCTCAGGGGTATACTATATGAAGAAGATATATCAGAGTTATAGGTAGTAATGATGTGTGCACAGTTCTATAGAGGATGTTCTGGGAAGTCCTTTGCATACAGTATGAACTACAGAACATTCTAGTGTGTCCCCTTTAGATTGTCAAAAAGCAGGTCAAAACCCAAGAATGATAAAGAAGAGAATGCCACTAAAGAAAAGTGAAAAGAAGATCTGTGACATCAGCTATGGGACCATATAAAAACCACTGTAGTCAAATAAATATGGGACAGGCCCAAGAATACCAGGTAGATCAGGGTATGATGTGGAGACCATGAGGGGGCAGGAGCAGCAAGAACATGTGCTCTGTCTGTGGCCCTTGTGTTTCCAGGCACTTCGGCTTCCACCCTGACTGCCAGTTCTCTCTCCAACCTCGCCCTTCCATTGCCTCAATTTTCAAGGAGTCTTTCCCATTAGCAGGAACTGGCCTTCTTTTTAGTCTTTCCTTGTCTTTAGTGAAGTGGTTTCCAAAAATTATTGTCCCTTTGTGAACTGCAATGTATTTTTGTGCCCACGGACATACAGAAAATACAATGTATTTTTGTGCCCACGGACATACAGAAAATACAATGTATTTTTGTGCCCACGGACATACAGAAAATACACATATACATAAAACACATAACACACACAACTCACACACACAGCACAAGCACACCCTAACAAAATACTTTGTGAAATGATTTTGCACATGACTTTACAATGTTTGTTGACCTATGATATTTTCTATGGTTCTCTACCATTCTACCCTAACTGATTAAAAAACAAAAATTGTACCATTTTTACATGTTAATGAGCAACCATCTCAAGATATGGAATTCATTCTTCTAGCATGTTCTGCATATGATTTTCTTTAAACTGAGGCAGTAAAAGAGTTTATTAAGAAACAAGTAAAGAGACAGTAAACACTGGAGAAATCAGGAGTGAGCATGCTACAGGATGAGATACACAATGTGGGGCCCTGGGGTAGGTCTTTTTAAGGTTTTTCCTCTTCCCCCTTCCCATATTAAGGAGGCATCTCAGCTGCTTGCTGTCCTGATTGGTTGACTTTCTACCTTCACTTGTTAGCTTTCAAGAAACCAATAAGCTGGCCTTTCTGTTTGGAGTTATACACGGCTTTTTTTGAGTGCAGAAGTTTCTAATGGAACTTTGTGACCAGCACTTTGGCATGCATTTTGGTTGTAATGGTTCCAGCTTTTTTCTCAAATGGCTGCCTACCTTCAGGGGATTTCACCTATAAAGGTGAATGTCATTAAAAGGGGGAAACTTTAGGTTATATATATTACCAGAATAAAAATAAAACCTAGGACTGTACAACATAGTGATCCCTATTGTACAAGATGTAAAATAGTTAATAGTAAAATACAAGAATGGTCCTTCATGAATTAAAACAAATATATGATAGTAATATAATACAAGGTGTTATTAATAGGGTGATATATTGGCAGAAATCACATAATGTAAACTGTAGATGATAGATAACAATATTATTTTAATTATCTTTCATCAATTTTAACAAAGGTAACTACTATAAAAATAGTACAATTATTTAAAAAGTGTTTTCATCAATTGTAGCAGAAGTTCCATATCAATGTAAGGTTTTGGTGATGGGGTGGTATGGGGGAATTGTGTATTTTATTCATGATTGTTTTGCAAACACACAACTTATCTAGTAAAAATTAAAATAAATGAATAAATGAATTAAATAATAACAACATCAAAAACATAATCATAAACCCTTCCACACAAATTAAGTAAGAATCTGTCTTCTTCCTATGGGGATGTTAAAAGAAAGTTTACAAAGTGATTATTCCAGGCATCTCTGACTGAGGAGGTGGTATTTTCCAGATATGAAGGGGTGAAAATCCCAATTGAAACAGTGGGAGAATCTCTGACAGAGGGAAGCAGCTGTGTAAAGGAGCTGGTGAAAGTTCAAGTCAAATTCAAGGTCAAGGAGACCACCTCCAATGACAAGGAAGCCATGCGGTACTGTAAGTATGTCCAAATGTTTGTGTGTCTATGTGTGTCTCTCCTAATGTAGTTTTATTTGTGTGTGAATATGCATATTTTTGTGTATGTTTGGTGTGCTCAGAGCAAGAAAATCTTGGCTCATGGTCCAAAATATGTCCCATATAATACAGACCCTGTAATGTTAATCTATATTTGGAAATAAAGTGGGTATTAACTTCTGTTTATGGGAATCCTTGGAAACCAAGTTAATAAAGGAGAAGAGGCACAAGATACTGCTAAGAGAGCCTATTATTTCCTGAGGTTCCAGCAGCAGGGAGGACAAGTCTTTCTTTTTTTTTCCTTATTGGAGAAGTTGTAGGTTTACATAAAAAGCATGCATAAAATACAAGATTCCCATATACCATGATATCATTAACACCTTGCATTGGAAAGGAACATTTGTTAAAATTTATGATAGGAAATTTTACAATTATACTATAAACTATAATCCATGGTTTAACTTGGGGTTTATTATTTACATAATTAGATATATGTATTTTTAAAAATTATTCTTTAAAAATACACAATCTAAGTGTTCCCCTTTTAATCACATTCAAATACATATTTCAATGCTGTTAATTATGTTCACAATATTGTGCTACCATCACCAACCTCCATTATCATTATTGGTTTTTACCTTCATTCCATTGTGGTTGGAATATACAGATTATATGACTTAAATATTTGTTAATTTATTTAGACTTTGTGATGTAACGTATGGTCTACCCATGAGAATGATTACTGTGCATGCAAAAAGAGTGTGCATTCTGTTGTTGGGTGATGTTTTCTGTATATGTCTGTAAGGATGAGCTGGTTTAGAATATTGTTCAAGCACTTTTCCCCTATTGATCTTCTTACTTGATGTTTTATACATTATTTTTTAAACTTATTTATTTTAAAGAAACTTTAGATTATATAAATATTACTTAAAACATATAGGAAATACTGATATACCCCACTCCTTCCCCTTCCCACAGTTTCCTACATTAACAACATCTTTAATTAGTTTGGTACATTAGTTACAGTTGATGAACACATATTGAAGCACTATCACTAGCTTTGGATTACAGTTTACACTCCGTCCCATGAAATTTTGTAATTTTTGACAAAACATATAATGCCCTGTATCCATCATTGCAATGTCATGAAGGACAATTACAATGTCCCAAAAATATGGACACCTGTTTTCCTACTCTTTCCCCTCAGAACATCCAGTGGCCGCTACAGCCACATCAATGATAAAAGTTCATCCACTGCTAGAAAAACAATAAAGACTATAGTAGAATAATAGTAAGTCTACTTTAATCCATTGTTCATTCACCAATCTTGAGGATTTGGGGATGGTGATGAACACTCTGCATCTAATTAAGAGGGGGGTTAAATCCCATGGGGCAGATGGATGGAACTTTCTTGCTTGCAGTTGCATACTCTCTCTGTTCCTTGGGATGGGTGCTGTCCTTCATCATCACTTGTTAGTTGTCCTGGGTCAATCCAATGTAGTACAGAATAGATTTTGCGACTCTCCTGAGATTCAGGGCCCAGTTGGCCTGTGGACGGAACAAAGATTTAAGTCTCTTGGACATACATCTATCAAGTATAGTACTAACTATAGGTTCAAATACAAGGGGCAGAAGAGCCATGTGTAGGGAAACCACAAATGAGTCCAACCCTTTCACACTGGAGTACATAAGTTCCAAGATAAGACCCAATGGCACTGCATCAACCTCCTGAGTTGTCTGCCCTGCCTATTGTGTCTGGATGTCTGTGGAGCCTTCAGGAGCCCTGCTATTTGAGGGAATATTTACTGTGGCAGTCAATGAGATCCTGCTGAGACATGCATAAGTGTAACCTCTGGAATGACCTCCCAATTAAATTTGAAATCTCTTAGTCATAATAACTCATTTATATTTGCCATTTCCTTCTTACAGTTAATGTCCTTTTCCAGATGCATTGCTAGTTGGTATTTGGTAGTAATCCTTAGGTGCCAGGGTGGTTCATCCCCAGGAGCCATGCCTCATGCTGGGGGGAAGGTAGTGTGTTTATAGGGTGAGTTTGGCTTAGAGAGAGGCCATGTTTGATCAACAAGGAGAGTGGTGTATTAAAGTCTCCTAATTTTAATGCAGAACCATCAATTTCTCCCTTCCAACCTGTCAGTATTTATATCATATATTTTGGGGCCCTACAGTTAGGTACATATATATTTATAACTGTTGCATCTTCTTGTTGAATTGTGCCTGTTATCATTTTATAATAACCATTATTGCCCCTTGTAACATTTATTTTACTTAAAATCTATTTTATCTTATATTAGTATAGATAACCTAGCTTTCCTTTGTTAGTACTAGCATGGTATTTATGTTTTTCCTTCTATTCACTTTCAACTTCCTTGCACCTTTGAATTTAATGTGAGTCTTTTGCAGACAAATGACTGGAGCATTTAATGCATTCATATTTTTAAAATTTATTTTTCTTTATTTTTAAAGAAGTTTTAGATTACACATGTTACATAAAAAATATATGTTACATAAAAAATATATGTTCCTACATTAATATCTTTCATTAATGTGGTACATTTGTTACAAATGATACATTAATATCTTTCATTAATGTGGTACATTTGTTACAAATGATGAACACATATTGAAGCACTGATGCTAGTCATGGTTTATAGTTTACATTTTCATATACAATTTGCACGGCACAATTTATAAGTTTTGACAAAATGTTTAATGTCTTGTATTGTCATTGCGATATCATGCAGAACAATTCCCATGTCCCCAAACTGTCCCATGTTATGTCTATTTTTCCCTCTCCCTCCTTCAAAACCTCTGGAGATGACTGTCTTTATATTAATATTACAAGTTCTTCCATTTATAGACTAATACTAAGTCTACTTTAGTTCATAGTTTCATTCCAGCTTATGTTTGTTTGTTCTTCAATCTTAAGTATTTTGAGATGGTGATGCCCACACTTTCTGTTTGAGAAGGAGCTTAGATCCCATGGGGCAGGTGGATGGAACTATTTTGCTTTTAGTTGTAGATACTCTATATTTTTTCAGATGGGGGTTGCCCATTGTAATCCATTTGTTCATTGCCCTGGGTGGGTCTAATGAACTGGAGAGTAGGTGATGGATGCAACTCGTCTGAGTTTCAGGGCTCACCCAGCCTATCAACAAATTAAAGATTTACGACTCTGGGATGTATATTTAATGTATATATTGCTAATTATAAGTTCAAATAAAAGGGGCATAAGAGCCATATGTGTTAAAATTATAAATGAGTCTTAACTCTGATACATTGGGGACATAGGCTAGCACATATAACCAAGGTAAGTCCCCTGACAGGGTGCTGATTTCCAACACATTCATATTTAAATTCATTACTGATAATGCAGGACTTTTTTCTGAAATTATGCTCTATATTCTTTGTCAGTTTTAAAAAATTTATCCCTCAATTATTCAGTCAGTTCCTAGATTTTTATTTATTTGATTATTTGTATTGTACATTATTGAGCGCATTCTCTTTTCTATGGAGATATATTTTACATCTAATTTCCTTATAGCTACCATGGGATTAAAATTTAACTTCCTAAATATATATGACAATTGTATTTGGTTTGATATAAATCTGACTTCAATAGCATACATATACAATTTTCCTATACCCTTCTTTCCTTACATTTTTTTATCCTTGTTACCACTTAAATCATTGCACATTTTATGTCCAAAAGCATAGATTTGTCATTACTTTTTAAGCATTTAAATTTTATTGCCTGTATGAAGTAGGAAGTGAAATTACATACCAAACAATACAATACAATAATTTTGGCATTTATGATTACACAAATGGTTACCTTTACCATGGTCTTTATTTCTTTATTCTGCTTTGAACCACTGTATATTGTCCTCTCCTTTCAGTCTGGAGAACTCCTTTTAGCACTGCTTGTGGGCAAGTCTAGTGGTGAGGAACTCCCTCATCTTTTACTTAGCTGGGCATGTCTTAATCTCTCCCTCATTTTTAAAAGAAAGTCTCACCAGATATATTATTCTTGCTTGGCAATTGTGTTCTTTCAGCACTTTAAGTATTTCAACCCACTGCCTTTTTGTCCCTGTAGTTTCTGGTGAGGAATTGGCACTCCATAATGCTAAGACTCCCTTGAAAATAACATGTTGCTTTTCTCTTGCAACTTTCATCTCTCTTCTTGTCCTTTTGCATTTGACATTGTGATCAATATATGATGGGATGTATTTTCCTTCATGTTTATCCAGTTTGGTGTTCTCTGGGCACATGGATGTACAAAATCATGATGTTTTCTCTTTGGGAAGTTCTTTGCCATTATTTCTTTGAGGATTCCTTTTGCCCCTTTATTTTGTCTCCTGGGACTCCCATAATGCACATATTGTCATGCTTGGTGGTGCTCTTTACTGCACCGTCTCCCCACAATCACCACGTTATTCATAAACCTTCTCTGATGTCATTTCTTATAAATTTTCCCACTTCCTATCTGCCTTCACCACACTAGCTTCCTCATTTAACTTGAACATCTAATATAGCTCCTGTGTCTTAGACATTCTTTTAGCTGGTCACATGCTTCTCCAAGTTTTCTTCTGGCTCCCGATATCACATAGAAGAGGACTATGTTGAAATGTCATGTTGTCAACTGTACTTACCTGAACACCTGCAAGAAACAGCATGACCATTTTCACTGTCTCCTTTTCAAGAGCCTCTGTTTTCCCTTTTTATAAAAGCCACCCATTGACCTGTTATAAGATTCTTATTTATTTACTTACATTCTTTCACCGTCATCACATTGTGGGGTATTTGGTGCCCTAATACTGTGTTCCTAATGCCTTGACTGTGCCTGGACAATATAATGGATACCTCTAATGGATGAATTGATATTTTCTAAAAGTTGTAGAATGCATGACTTCTTGAAGAAAAGGCTGACAGTGAGACAGGAAATCCTAATGAGATTTGGCAATAAAAGTTCCCACCATCCAGATGAATAACAAAATATAGAAATTAATTTCTGAACTGAAAATTAGAAAATATAAAATTTCTGCTAGACTGAGTAATACCAGTGCAACAGTTTGAAGCTGGGTACAACCCATAATAACATGTCCTTAAACCTAATCCATTCCTGTACATGTAAACTTACTGTAGATGTGATCTTTTGATTGGATTACGTTAAGGGACCTTTCTTTTGAGGAGTTCATTTCAATAGGTCATGACCCAGGGTGGGTCAAAACCTTTTTACTGCAGTCCTTTATAAATGGAAGAAACATAAAGAGACACACAGAAAGAAGGCCATAAAGACTGAAAGAAGGAACCCAGGAGTTCAGAAAGGAACTTCAGAGAGAGGAAGCCAAAAATGGTGCAGGCAGAAGCTGATGCAATGAGACCAAATAGAGAAGATGTCTCCATGTGTCTTGCCGTGAGAGAGAAGACGCCAGGATTGCCAGTGTTTCATCTCCTGATGATGTCTTCATTTGGACACTTTAACAGCCTCAGAACAGTAAGTTTTTAACCTAAGAAATTCCCATTATAAAAGCCAACCTACTTCTGGTATATTGCTTCCAGCAGCTTTTTGCAAATTAAAACAGCCAGTTTGTATGAAAACATGTCATGATCTTTATCTCTTTCCTTTTAGTTATATCAGGCAAATGGAGATAGGAAACAGAATCCAAATCACAGAGTTTCTTCTTCTGGGGTTTTCAGAAGAACCAGAATTGCAATCCTTTCTCTTTTGGATGTTTCTGTCTGTGTACCTGGTCACCATCTTTGGGAAAATGCTCATCATACTGGTCACCTTCACTGACTCCCACCTCCACACACCCATGTACTTCTTCCTTTTCAACTTGTCCTTTACTGATATCTATTTTATCTCCACCACCATCCCAATGATGCTTGTCAATATTTAGAAACAGAGCAAAGTAATTTCCTATGATGGCTGCATCACTCAGATGTTTTTTTCATGTTTTTTTTTTTGCAACATTGAAAGATTTCCTCCTGGCTGTGATGGCCTATGACTGTTTCATGGCCATCTCTCACCCTCCGTACTGCAAGGTCATCTTGAACCCTAGGCTCTGTGGAATGTTGGTTCAGCGTCCTGCATCATAAGTGTCCTACATTCTTTGTTATAAAGCTCAGTGATATTGCAACTCTTCTTTTGTGTGCACTTGAAAATCTTACACTATTTCTGTGAACTGAATAAGATCGTCCAGCTTGCCTGTTCTGACACCTTCATCAATGACATAGTGATGTATTTTGAAGCTGGGTTGCTAGGTGTGATTCCTCTCACTGGGATCCTTTTCTCTTATTCTAAGACTGTTTCCTCCACACATGCAATCTCATCAGTGCAAGGGAAGTATAAAACATTTTCCACCTGTGCATCTCACCTTTTAGTGGTCTTCTTATTTTATTGTTCCAATCCTCGGTGTTTAGTTTTGCTGCTTCACACAACACACATTCAAGTGCACCAATCTCAGTGATGTACATTGAGGTCACTCCCATATTGAATCCATTTATCTACAATCTTTGGAATAAAAACATAAATGGTTACTAAAACAATTCTTTGGAAGGAAGCCATAAAAGCATCATTTGTCCTGGAGATGTTACAATTGATGAACACCTGATGATGCATTGCTACTTACCATGGAATATAGTTTACGTTATAATTTACACTTTGCCCCACACAATTTTATAGGATTTGACAAAATGAATAATGGCCCTTATCTGTCATTGATCACATAGCTGAGATAGGATTCCATGAGGGAGGAACAGAAACACACCAATGGAACTGAATCAAGAACTCAAAAATTGACCCTCATATCTACAGTTGAGCAATTTTTGGCAAGACTTTTCCTCCTATCCAGCTGGGCCAATATAGTCTATCCAACAAATGTTGCTGGAGGAACTGGATAGCATTATCTAAAATAACAAAAAAGACCACTATCTCACACCTTATACAAAAGGTAAATCAATATGGATCAAGGTCCTAAATATAAAAACAACAACCATAAAACTTCTTGAAGAAACTTCAAGATCTGGTGGTAGGCAGTAGTTTCTTATATCTTATACCCAAAGCACAAGCAATAAAATAAAAATAGATAAATGGGACCTCCTCAAAATTCTACACTTTGACCCTCAAAGGAATTTGTCAAAATGGTAAAGATGCAGGTGACTCAATGAGAGAAAATATTTGGAAATAACGTATCTTATAAGGTTTTTATACCCATGATGTGTAAGGAGATCATACACCTCAAAAATAAAAAGACAAACTATCTGATAAAAAAATAGGCAAAGGACTTGGAAAGACAACTGTCCAAGGAAGAAATACAAATGGTGAAGAAACACATGAAAAAATGTTCACCATCACTATTGATTAGGGAAATACACATCAAAACTACAATGTGATATCATATCACACCTACTAGACTGCCACACCTATTAGACTGGTTGCTATTAAATATTAGAAAATTGTAAAAGTTGCAGAGGATGTAGAGAGATAGGAATGCTTATTCATTTTTGGTACAGCCACTGTGGAAACTGTTTGGCAGTTCCTAAGGAAGTTGAATATAGTCTTGCTGAGGGAACTGGCAGTACCATTGCTAGGTATATACCCAGAAATACTGAGAACAGTGAGAAGAATAGACATCTGCACACAGTTCATAGCATCATTATTCATGATAGCCAAAATTTGGAAATAAT
>JAQZBX010111241.1:0-10262 GCA_029593785.1 Cabassous unicinctus
AATATCAGATGACTGTATTTGAGAGGATCTATATCAGAACTCTCAATTTGGTTCCTTGGTTCATATGGCTATCCTTGTGCCAATACCATGCAGTTTTAACCACTGTAGCTTGTAGTATTTTTTAAAGTCAGGTAGTGTGATACTTCTAATTCCATTTTTCTTTTTCAATATGTCTTTGGAGATTTGGGGCTTCTTACCCTTCCAAATAAATTTTGTAGTTAGTTTTTCCAATTCATTAAAAAATGCTAGGTTGATTTTTATTGGGATTGCATTAAATCTGTAGATTAGTTTGGGTAGGATAGACATCTTAATGATGTTTAGTCTTCCTATCCATGACAGAGATTATTCTTCCATTTGTTTTTTAAGTCTTCATTGATTTCCTTTAACAGTTTTCTTAGTTTTCTGTATATAAGTCCTTTACATCTTTAGTTAAATTTATTCCTAGGTGTTTGATTATTTTACTTGCTATTATAAATGGCATTTTTTTTCTTGATTTCCTCCTCAGATTGTTCGTTATTGGTGTACGGAAGTGCTACTCAGTTTTGAGCATTGATTTAACAGCCTGCAACTTTAGTGCATTCATTCATAAGTTCTAGAACTTTGTTTTAGATTTCTCAGGGCTTTCTATGTATAGGATCATGTCATCTGCAAATAGTGAAATTTTTACTTTTTCCTTTCGAATTTGTATGACTTTTATATCTTTTCTTGCCTCAGTGCTTGAGCAAGTACTTCTAAGATAATGTTGATAGGAACAGTGATAGTGGGCATACTTGTTCTATTCCTGATCTTAAAGGGAAAGCTTTTAGGATTTCACCATTGAAGATGATGTTAGCTGTGGCTTTTTTATAAATACCATTTATCAATTTCAGAATGTTTCTTTCTATTCCTATCTTTTGCAGTGATCTTATCAAGAAAGTGTGCTGTATTTTGCCAAATGTTTTTCTCCATCAATAGACTTGATTATGTGATTTTTTTCTTTCAATTTGTTTATGTGGTATATTACATTGATTGATTTTCTTATGTTGAATCATCCTTGCAGACCTGGGATGAAACCCACTTGGTTATGGGCGATAATTCGTTTGATATGTTATTGAATATGATTAGCAAGGATTTTGTTGAGGATTTTAGCATCTAAGTTCATTAGAGACATTGGTCTGTAATTTTCCTTTCTTCAAGCATCTTTGTTTTGCTTTCATATTAGGGTAATGTTGGCATCATAAGATGAGTTAGGTACTGTTACTTATACCTCTATTTTTTTTGGAAGAGCTTAAGGAGGATTAGTGTTATTTCTTTCCAGAATGTTTGGTTGAATTCACCTGTGAAGCCATCTGTGCCTGGGGTCTTCTTAATTGGGAGGTTTTTGATGACTAATTCTCTTTTCTTGTAATTGGTCTGTTGAGTTAATCAATTCTTCTTTCATCAATGTTCACTGCTTATGAGTTTCTAGGAATTTGTACATTTCCTCTAAATTATCATTCATGTCGGCATATAATTTTCAAATTATCCTCTTATGATATGCTTTATTTCTGTAGGGTCAGTGGTGATATCCCCTTCCTCATTTCTTAATTTGTGTATTTGCACTTGCTCTCTTTCTCTCTTTTTCATTCTGGCTAAGGGTTTGTCAATTTTATTGATCTTGAAGAACTTTTGGTTTTGTTTATTTTTTTAGTGTTTTCTTATTTTCGATTTCATTTATTTCTGCTCTAATCTTTGTTATTTCCATCTTTGTATTTCCTTTGTGGTTAGTTTGTTTTTGTTTTTCCAATTCCTCCAGGTGTACATTTAGATCTTTGATTTTAGCTCTTTCTTTTTTGATATAAGCATTTATGGCTATGAATTTCTCTCTCGGTACAGCTTTAGCTGCATTCCACAGGTTTTGATATGTTGTGTTGTCATTTTCATTTGTTTCATTGTAGTTAGTAAATTCTTTTGAGATTTGATACTTGACCCAGTGTTTTTCTAAGAATTTGTTGCTTATCTTCCATATCTTTATGCCTAATCTGGTTCTCTTGCCCTTACTGATTTTCAATTTCTTTCCATTGTAGTCAGAGAAATTGCTTTGTATAATCTTCATCCTTCTGAATTCATTGAGATTTTTTCTGCGGCTTAGCAAATGGTCTATCTTGGAGTATGATCCATATGCACTCAAGAACTATGTGTATACTGATATATTTGTATTTACTATTCTGTGTATGTCTATTAGGTCCAGATCCTCTAATATATTAACTGAAGTCTTTGTTTCTTATTGAATCTTTGGTGAGATGTTCTGTCTAATGCTGATAATGGTATATTAAAGTCCCCCACTATAATTGTAGGGGTATCTATTTCTACACTTAGTTTTTCCAGTGTTTGCCTCATGTATTTTGAGGCACCTCTTTCAAGTGTGTAAATGTTTATGATTGTTCTTTCTTCTTGAACGATTACCCATTTCACTAATATATAGTGTATTTCTTTGTCTCTTACAATTGTTTTGCATTTAAAATCTATTTTGTCCAATATTAGTATAGCTTCTCCTGCCCTTTTTTGCTATTGTTTGCTTATAAGTGTGTTTTCCTGCCATTCACTTTCAGCCTCCTTGTATCTCTTGGTCTAAGGTGTATTTTTTTGTAGGCAGCATATACATAGTTCATATTTCTAAGTCATTATGCCAATCTGTGTCTCTTGACTGGTGAATTTAATCCTTTAACATTCATTGTTATTACTCTTAAAGAATTTCTTACATTAGCCCTATTTTCTTTGGGTGTATGTATGTCACTTGTTGTTTTTATTTCTTTTTTTTTTTTTGTCTTTTTAGTTGTTCTTTCACTCTCTTCCAACTTTCTCTTTCCTGTTTTTTTTCCGTTCAACCTGAAGAACTCCCTTCAGTACTTCTTGAAGTGCAAGTTTCTTATTGACATACTCTCTTAATTTCTGTTTATCTGTGAGTATTTTGAACTCTGCCTCATGTTTGAATGCCAGGTTTGCTGGATAGAAAATTCTTGGTTGGAAGTTTTTTCTTTTAGTACCTTAACTATGTCATACCACTGTCTTTTTGCCTCCATGGTTTCAGACAAGAAATTAGCCCTTAATGCTGTTGAGCTTCACTTGTGTGTGATGGTTCTCTTTTCTCTTCCTCCTTCCAGTTTTTCTTTGTTTTGAGCATTGGATAGCTTGATGAGTATATGTCTTGGTGTAGGCCTGTTGGGATTTATACTGTTTGGGGTGCGCTGCATTTTCTGTACTTGTACGTCCATCTCCCTCAATAAGAATGGGATGTTTTCAGCCATTATTTCCTCCAACACTCCTTTGTCCCCTTTCCCTTCTCTTTACCCTCTGGGGTGCTTATAATGTGCATGTTTGTGCATTTTGTGCTGCCATTCAGATCCCTAACCCCTGCTGGATTTTTTCAGTCTTTTTATCTATTTTTTCTGCTATCTCTTTGATTACAGTTGTACTGTCTTCCACATCACTAATTCTTTTCTCTGCCTTTTCAAATCTACTGTTATGTGCTTCCAGTGTCTTTTTGGTTTGTTGGATTGTGCCATTCATCACCATCATATCCATTACCTTTTTATGTATGTTTACAATTTCTTCAGTATGTTCTCCCAGTGTATTCTTAAAATCCTTAATCTTTTCCTTCACTTCATTAAGTTGTTTCAGGATATTTGTTTGGATAGCTTTGATTAGTTGGTCAATGTTCTGCACCACTACCTGGCTTTTCATTTGTACATTGGACTGTGTCATGTCTTCCTGTTTCTTTGTATGGTTTGTAATTTTTTGTTGCCATCTGGTTATCTTTTATCTTGATGGGTTTATTCAGTTGATTAGTTTCTCTCTTTTCTCTATTCTTTTATTTAATTGTTGTTTTGTGTGTGTGTTAAGCTTTGTTTTTGACACTTTGTTCTTCTTATTCTATTTTGTTGCTGTTTTCTATACTCTCTTGGAAGAAAAAAATTATGGCAAGGGAAAGTCAAAGAGGTAAGAAAAGTAAAAGGTTAATAGTAATAATAATAGTAATTGTTAGAAGAGTAACCATTTAAAACCTTGGAAAATTAATATTTAACTCATGTAAGCAGTGTCAATTAATAAGGATAGAAAGTGGGGTATCAATAATGGGAAATCAAATAGAGAAAAAAATTATAGACTGAATTTAAAGGCCAATATGATGTGGAGAGAGAGAAAGAGAAAAGAACAGATAAAAAGAAAAACAGTTAATAAAAGTAAGAAAGCAGGATAGGTAAGGTAGTATAAAAACCTGAAAATTTGGGGACTAAATAAAGAGAAGTGGAATGTAAGAAGAACAACAGAAAGCAGAAGATAGAATGATAAGGAAAGGAAAAGAGATAGCGTTGGTATACAAAATCAGTTTACACAGAAAGTGGAAAATCAAGAAAGAGGAAACACAGTAACCAAGAATCAAGCCAGCATCACCTTGAGGAATTTATGTCTTCATTTAACTCCCTCCAGATTGATGCCCTGAAGCCGCCTACTTTGTGGGTTCCCAAAACAGCTCACTCAGGTAGGATCTTGCCCCCACTCAGCTGTTTTTTTTTAGAGAGATCTGCATATGTTCCATTGAAAAAAAGCTACCACCAGGTAAAACAAAAGTGGTAGGAAGACTAAAAGAATAATAGTAATAGTATTAGTAACAGGTAGGAGAGCAAAAGTTCAAGATCTAGGAAATGGAAAAATTAACATGAGTAAAAAGCACAGAGGAATCAGATTATGAAAGTGGAATTGAAACAATGAAACAAGAAACAAAATAGAAAAATAAATATTTGGAATAAATTAAAATTCTGGAATGGTGAGAAGAGGGGAAAGAAAACAGAGAAGAGAGAAATAAACAAGTAAAAAGAGAAAATATATGGAGAAAAAGGGAAAGAAGGAGAAATACAGACAAGAAAAACTTGCTGTAGGTTTTGAATTGGGTTTTAGTGAGTAAAGTAAGGGAAATAAAAGAAAATGAACTTAAAAAAAATAAAATAAGAGATCCAATTAAAGCTAATACAAAAGAAATGTCTATATGCTCCCTGTCTTAAAGTTTTAGCTGGATGTCTGATAACTGGCGGATCTCTTTTCAAGGAATAGCCAAGAATTGAACCAGGGACCTCATATATGTTAGGCAGGAATTCTCCCACTGAGCAATTCTGGATCCTTGGGTTGATTAGCCTTTCAAAAGGCTATCTGCCCCTTTTCTCTTGGGCAGGTTAGATCTCCTGCAGTCATCTGGAGTGGTACTGATCTCCACCTGTTTCTGCCTCCTCACTGAAGTAATTTGTCTCTTTACCTGGATGGCTGGGCATGACCGCCAGGCTCAGATGATCCCTCTCCCCTCTCCCTGTGGAGTCGGGGTCCCTTCTGATATTCAAGAGGGCCCAGCTGGTTAAACTCACTGCAAAAAAACTCTCTCTACTCTCACTGACCCTTTCTTCTTTCAGGGAATCTGCCTTCACACTCCGTTTAGAGCAGGGCCACGGTCTCCACCTAGTCTGTCTGCCCTGATGGCCAGGTACATGTGCCCCTTCCAGTCACTGAAGTGAGCAACCCCCGATTATTCCTGGCTTCCCTATCTTTCCAGTGCCCTTCTAGATGACTTAGAGCACTTCCCATGAAGTAGACATCTGTTCTACTCTCAGTTACATACAATTTGCCAGGAGTTATACCCTAGCTTAATATCTCAGGGGTGGGGGAGCAGAGCTCTTTCTGGCAGCCAGGAGGTTTAATAACTCATGAATACTTGTTTTTGCCCTTGTTTTTAAAAGACAATGTTGTCAGATATAAGATTCTTGGCTGGTAGTTTTTCTCTTGCAGTATCTTAAATATATTATACCACTGCCATCTTGCCTCCATGGTTTCTGATGAGAAATCGGCATTTAATTTATTGGGTATCCCTTATTTGATATACAATGTTTTTCTCTTGCTGCTCTCAGAATTTTCTATTTGTCTTTGGTATTTGGCATTATGATTACTATGTGTCTCAGAGCTGGTATATTCGGATTTATTTGGAAGGGAGTAGGTTTTACTTCTTGGACATGGATATCTATGTCCTTCATTAGGGATGGAACATTTTCTACCATTAGTTCTTCAAATATTTCTACTGCCCATTTTTCATTCTCTTCCCCTTCTGGGACACCCATGACCCATATGTTTGCTTGCTTTTGCTGCCATTTAGTTCCTTGAGACCTTGTTCAATTTTTTCCAATCTTTTCTTCATCTGTTGTTTTGTATGTTCATTTTTGGAGGCCATTTTTTCAAGCTCATCAATCCTTTCTTCTACCTCCTCAAATCTGCTATTATATTATAATATATATATTATAATATGATTCCAGTGTATTTTTTATTTTATTTATTGAGTCTTTCATTTCCATAAGATCTACTATTTTTCTATTTATGCTTTCAAATTTTTCTTTGCGCTCATCCAATGTCTTCTTAATATCCTTAACCTTTTTAACCATCTCACTGAATGTATTAAGGAGATTTGTTTGAAAATCTATGATTAGTTGACTCAACTCCTTTAGGTCATCTGGGGGCTCATCTTGTTCCTTTAACTGGGCCCTATCTTCCTATTTATTGGTGTGGATTGTAATTTTTTGTTGGTGTCTTGACATCTGGCTTATTAGATGTATTTATTCTGTATGCAATTTCTCTCTGTAGTTTAGGGATTTCTTGTCCTTTCTCCCTTGCTGGTTGTGTACTAGGAGCCACGGATGTAGTTGGTGCTGTAAGCTGTGGAGCTTCAAACTCCCCTCATTGACCCAGGGACCAATGAAGCTACTCCCATCTTTCTCCTTTGCCAGGGCTAGGGACAAAGTCACAGCTGTGTGTAATAATCCAAGTCATGCAGACCTAGACTGTAGTTGTCCAGAGACACTGGTGAAGCTTTTGGCCCCTTTCTGCCTTGCTTGGGGCAGAGATGGAGCTGCACCTGTGGGCAGCAATCTATGTCATGTTGGTCCAAAATAGTCACAGTTTCCCCAGTAGACTTCAAGCTATTCAGTCTGTGCCAGCTGAATGTACCTGCAGTTACCTGGAGAGGCTTTTGCAGTGCCTGCCAGCTTCCTCACTGCTAAAGGTGGGGCTGAAGCCTGACTATTTCCTACCTTCACTGTGATTTTCAGTTAGCCCGGCTTCCCCTCATGCCAGGGGTAGAGCCAAAATGGTGGCTACTAGCCTCTTTGCAACTTGGACAGGTTCAAACTTTAGCTATTCTTAGGGTTTAACTTTAGCCAACCAAATTTCCTAATTAGTAGCTGAAGTTGGTGGCCAACTGTCTCTTCCTGATTGTGTTTGGGAAATGGAGCTTCCAATTCCAACCACAGAAAAGCTCCTGAGGTGGCTTTCACTGCCAGAGTAAGATGAGCACCAGCCTCCGCAGCATGGCCTGCATGTTCCTGGAGAGGCTGGCACAGGTCTCCCCACTTCCTTTTTGCTGGAGGTGGGGCTGGGGATTAGGTTACAGCTGCAATCTGCAATTAGGTTACAGTATGCAAACTGCACAGAAAGAAGCCACTTCCTATGAGCACTGTGATTTTTAGTATGCCTTTCTTCCCCTTGTGCCATGGATTGAGTAAAAATGGCAGCTACCAGCTTCTTTCTGACTTAGACAGGTTCAAATATTAACTGTTCTTAGGATCATACTTTAGCCTACTGAATTTACTAATCAGTATCTCATTGGTGCCCAACCATCTCTTCCTACACTGTTTTTGGGAAGTGGTGTTTCCAATTTCAGCCGCAAATAGCTCCCAAGGTGGCTTGTGTTGCCAGTGGATGATGGGCACCAGCCTCCTTGACGTGGAATGCTTTACTTACGAATCTTCTCTGAAGATTGGCAGTCTTCTCCTTCCATTCCTTCAAGGATGTTGCAGGATGCGCTTCTGTTTTCCTGGAGGTCCCAACAGGTGCTTTAGATAACTGGGTGATTGGTGATTACTAACAGCCCTGTAGCATGAGCTGACTCTAGCTCCTTACTCTGTCACAATCTTGCTGGTTATCCCCCTCTAATGTAGTTTTAATCTCACTCATCCTTTCTTTCATTCCCATAAGGTCTGTTACTTTTCTTTGCAAGCTTTCAACTTGTTCTTTATGCTCAACCAGTGTCTTCTTAATATCCTTTATTTCTTTAGTCATATTTTCTTTAAATTCTTTGAAATGATTTAAGTGATTATCACTGATTTTCTTAAATCTTATATCTCTTCAGGATATTTTCTTAGTTCCTTTGGCTGAGCCATGTCCTCCTGTTTCTTAGGAATTCCTATTTACAAGCCATTACTAGTATGGCTTGTAAATTTTTGCTGACTTCCAGGCATCTGAATTGGTGAATGTACTCTGATGGCCAATTTCTCTCTTCGCTAATGTTTTTCTTTTTTTTTTTCCACAGCTCTTCTTTGATATTTGCTTTAACTTATTCTAAGTGTTTATAATTGCATGCCTTAAGTTATCAAAATCAGGACTGGACTCACTAGTGGGGTGCAGACTTCTCCCAGGGATAGGATAGACTATCAGAAACAATTTTTTCCACACAATTTCCAGACCAGCCTGCCGATGTCACTCACCAGTGCACCTTCCTGGGAGGTGTTTCAGACTGGGTTTTCCTGTGTTTCTGTTTTGAATATCAAGAGAGGAGATACAAACCGGGCTCTGTTGACTGAATTTACTGAAGAAAAGCCCCCTGACTTCCACTCCCCTTACCTTTGAAACAGCTGACAGGGAGGAATATATCTGTTCCCCTATCAGTCAGCTACCATGAGCCAGGGGTTTTATCCCAGGTTTATATCTTAGGGGTGGGGTGGGAAGCCCTTTCCAGCTGCCATGGGGACTTGATAATTCATATTTGTGATTTCAACTTCTCTTTCTCTCTGTCCCTCACCCTCCTAGGAGTTGTGTAGCACTGTCCTGGTCTGCTCAACACCAAAGCAGGTCCCTTGGACAACTTTTGGCTCTTTGTTGTTTTTGTGACAGCATTGAATTCTACCGGTTAGTTTGTTGTCATCTTCCCACAATCCTCCCTATTTTATTTTAAAATGATGTAATTTGTAATTATTAAATATATTATCCTCACATAAAAAATATTTTATTGTGAATTTTTTATAATTATAATAAGTACTGGTAGACACCTTTATGTTCAATTTGTAAAATTATTTTATGACTTCCAGAAAAGTTTGGCAGATTTAAGACCTAGAAGAAATGATATCTGAGTTGAATCGGAATGATTAATTAAAGTTAAGAGATGAATAAAGAGCACTCCACATTACGAGAATGATCCACTGATAGGCCCTTGATATTGATGACTACCCTTATGAGTCTTTGCTCTTGAAATTGAAACTTAGCCTATTGTTTTGGGGTGCCTAAGGGTTCCCTCCTGAGAGCCTCCTTGTTGCTCAAATGTGGCCTCTCTCTAAGATAAACTCCGCATATGAATGCATTACCTTCCTCCAAGCATGGGACATGACTCCTGGGGATGAACTCCTCTGGCACCGAGGGATTGTTGCCAAGTGCTAACTGGCAATGCGAATGGAAAAATACTTTAAATAAAAGAGGGAAAAGGTAATGACAAATGAGTTTATATGGCTAAAAATGAGTAGGGAGGTCATCCCAGATGTAATGCTTATGACATCTCAGTAGGATTTCATAAAATTCCAAAGTGGATATCACCTGAAATAGAGGGGCTCCTGAGGAATCTGGAGACATCCAAGTCCTGTGTCAGGGTGGATATATCTGGAGTTTGGTGCCTTGCCAGTGGGCTCTACTTTGGAGTTTGTGCTCCTGAGAGTGACAGAGTTGGACTCAACTATGTCTTCCTTGCACATGGCTCATCTGTCCCTTCTATTCAAACCTATACTTGATGCTGGAATTTGTAGGTATGCATCCAGAGACTTGATTCTTTGAGCTGTCCATGTGCCAACTGGCCCAGAACCTCGGTGGAGCAACAACTCCTACTCTACAGCTCATTGGATTCACCCAGGACAACTGGCTGGGAGATGATGATGGACAATGGCCATCCCAGGGAAGGGAGAGAGTCTGCAGCTTCAGGGAGGTTAATCCCATCCATCTTTCCCCTGGCATATAAACCCCCTCTCAAATGTGGGTGGAGTGGACATCACCATCCCAGACTCCTCAGGATAGGGGGAAGAGCTATTCACTAGAGTGGACTTACTGGTATTCTGCTATAGACATATTTTGATTCAAGCAATGGAAGAAATTACAACATTAATATAGAGCCAGTGGCCACTGGATGCTCTGGGAGTGGGAAGAGGGAAAAGCATTTGTAATACAAGGGCTCTTTT
>JAQZBX010111242.1:0-10302 GCA_029593785.1 Cabassous unicinctus
TGAATGTGTTCATATAGTCATAGGATGTTTTCTCTGTGGGTGAAGACCCACAGAATAACTGATGGAATATAGAAGTCCTATCTTTGGGAGTCCTACTACATTCTCTAATGGAGTGGCAAGAATCTCTAGAGTACATGGAAACTGCCTAGCAAAGGAGGACAGACCAATATGCCAGGCCCTTGATATTGATATGTGTCCTTATGAACCTTGTTCTTGTGAAATTGAAACTTAGCCTAGATATTTATATTGTCTAAGAGTTACCTCCTGGAAGCCTCAATGCTGCTCAAATGTAGCCTCTTTGTAAGCCAAACTCAGAATACAAACTCATTACCTTCCCCTTGGCATGGGACATGACTCCTGGGGGTGAGCCTCTCAGGCACCAAGAGATTATTACCATGAGCCAACTGGTGATGCATTTGGAAAAAAGACCTTGACTAGAATGGGGAAAATGGAATACAAATGGGTATTTATGGCTAAGAGATTTCAAAGTGAGTTTGGAGGTCATTCTAGAGGTTACGCTTATGCATGTTTTAGAAGGATTTTACTGACTGTCACAGTAAAGTATCCCTCAAGCAGGGGAGCTCTTGCATGCTCTAGAGACATCTAGACACTATAAACAGGGCAGACAACCCCAGAAAATTGACACAATATTGGTGGGCCTTATGTTGGAATATATGATAACCTACCTCCCCAATATTTCAGACTTAGACTCATTTATATTCTTCTGAATGACATTTCAATGTCAGGTATAGGCCATTTTATATCATCACATAACACACAGAACTGTGTGGGAGAGAGTGTACACTGCAATGTGAACTATGGTCCATGCTCAGTGGCAAAGCCCCAGGATGTGTTTATCAATTGCAATGAATGTGCCACACTAATGATATTGATGTGGGAGGGTGTGGTAGGTGTGGGGAGTGGGTCATATATGAATTTTACAAGCAAACAATACCCCCAAAAGAACAGGAGTTGCTATACTAATATAGGACAAAGTAGACTTTAAATGCAAAACTATTGTAAGAGACACTGAAGGACACTAATATTAATAAAAGGAGTAATCAATCAAAAAGAAAGACCAAAAATAAGCATTTAAGTTCCAGGGAACTTCAAAATGCATGAAGCAGACACAGAAAAACTAAGTGGAGAAGTAGATGCCTCTACAATTATACTGGGGACTTTAATACAAAATTATCACCAGTAGAGAGAACATGTTGACTGATAATCAATAAAGAAACAAATATCTTGAATAATACATTGAAAGATGTGGACCTAGTAGACATATACAGAATACTATACACAATTGCACAGGGTAATTCATTTTTCGCAAGTGCACATGGATCATTCTCCAGGATAGATCACATGCTAGGCCACAGAACAAATCTCAATGAATTTAGATAGACTGAAATTATAGAAAATAATTTGTGAATACAATGGAATGAAGCAGGAAGTCAGTAATGGGCAGACAATCAGATTAGGCACAAAGATATGGAACTTAAACAAGACAGTGGGTCAAGGAAGAAATTGCAAAAGAAATCAGGAACTAACTTGAAATGAATGAAAATGACAACACAGCATATCAAAACCTATGGGATGCACCAAAAGCTTTACTGAGGGGGAAATTCATAGCCATAAATACCTATATTAAAAGAGAAGAAAGAGCTAAATCAAAGACCTTACTGCACACCTGGAGGAAGTAGAAACAATCAACAAACTAACACCAAAAGAAAAAGAAAGATGGAAATAACTATGATTAGTGCAGATATAAATGAAATTGAAAATAAGAAACCACTAGAAAAAGTAAACAAAACTAAAAGCTGGTTCTTTAAGAAGATTAATTAAATTGACAAAACCATAGCTAGAGTAACAAAGAAAAAAATAGAGAATTTTAAAATACATAAAATAAGAATTGAGGAAGGGGATATCACCACTGACTCCACAGAAATGAAGTGTATCATAAGAGGGTACAATTGAAAATTTGTATGAGTAATTTAGAGGAAATAGATTCCTAGAAACACACAAGCAGCCTACATTGACAAAAGGCAAAATTGATGAGCTCAACAGACCAATCACAAGGAATGAGATAGAATTAATCATCAAAAACCTCCCAACTAAGATTATCCCAGGACCAGATGGCTTCACAGGTGAATTCTACCAAACATTCCAGAAAGAACAAACACCAATCCTGCTTAAACTCTTTCAAAAAATAGATGTGGAGGGAACATTGCCTAACTCATTCTATGATGCCAACATCACCCTAATACCAAAGCAAAACTAATATACCACGAGAAAGGAAAACTATAGGCCAGTCTCTCTAATGAACCTAGATGTGGAAATCCTCAACACAATATTTCCTAATTGTATTCAACAACACATCAAATGAATTATACACCATGACAAAGTGGGTTTCATCCCTGATATGCAAGGATGGTTCAACATAAGAAAATCAATCAATGTAATACAGCACATAAACAGATAAAAAACAAACAAACAAACAAACAAACATGTGATCATCTCTATAGATGCAGAAAAAGCATTTGAGAAAATACAGCACACTTTCCAGATAAAAACACAGCAAAAGATAGGAATAGAAGGAAACTACCTCAACATGAAAAAGGGTATATTTGAATAACCCACAGCTAACATCATACTCAATAGTGAAATCCTAAAAGTGTTTTCTCTAAGATTGGGAACAAGACAAGGATGCCCACTTTCACTGTTCTCATTTAACATTGTGTTAGAAGTACTTGGTCAAGCAATTAGGCATGAAAAAGGCATCCAAATTGGAAAGGAAGAAGTAAAACTTTCACTATTTGTAGACAACATGATCCTATACATAGAAAGCCCTGAAAAATCAACAACAATGCTTCCAGAGCTTATAAATGAGTTCATTAAAGTGGCAGGTTATAACATCAATGTGCAAAAATTGGGAGCATTTCTGTACACCAATAATGAGCAATCTGAGGAGGAAATCAAGAAAATAAACCCATTTACAATAGCAACTAAATGAATTAAATACATAGGAATAAATTTAAAGATGTAAATGACTTATACTTAGAAAACTACACATCAGTGTTAAAGGAAATCAAAGAAGACTTAAATAAATGGAAGAATATTCCCTGTACATGGATAGGAAGACTAAACATCATTAAGATGTCTAACCTACCCAAATTGATTTACAAATTTAATGCAATACCAATAAAAATTAACACAGAATTTTTTACTGAATTAGAAAAGCTAACTATGAAATTTATTTGAAAGGGTAAGGGACCCCAAATAGCCAAAAATATATAGGAAAAAAAAAGAAAGAAAGAAATTGGAGGAATCACACTACCTGACTTTAAAACATACTACAAGGCTACAGTGGTCAAAACTGTATGGTATTGGCACAAGGATAAGACATACTGACCAATGGAACCAAATTGAGAGTTCTGATATAGATCCCCAAATATCAGTCACCTGATATTTCACAAGGGCACCAAGCCCACTCAACTGGAAGAGAATGGCTTCTTCAACAAATGTTGCTCGGAGAATTGGATATCCATATCCAAAAGAAAAAGAGCGGAATAGCATTTCACACCTTATACAAAAATTAACTCAAGATGGATCAAAGATATGAATAAAAGAGCCAAGAATAGAAAGCTCCTAGAAGATAATGCAGGGAAGCATCTACAGGATCTTGTATTAGAAAATGGTTTCATGAACTTTACCCCCAAAGCACAAGCAACAAAAGAAAAAATAGATAAATGGGACCTCAAAATTAAAAACTTTTGCACCTCAAAAGAGTTTGTCAAGAAAGTGAAAAGGCAGCCTACTCAATGTTAAAAAGTATTTGGTAATCATTTATCTGATAGAGGCCTAATATCTAACATATATAAAGAGATCCTACACTTCAAAAAGAAAAAGACAAACCATTAAAAATTGGGCAAAGCCATGGGATTGAAGCCCCCTCTCAATGAGATGTGGAGTGGGCATCACCATCCCAGAATCTTTAAGATTGTGGAATAACCTATGGAGAAAAGTAGACTTACTAGTATTCTACTATAGACTTATTGTGATTCCAGCAATGGAAGAAATTATATCATTGATATGGAGACAGTGGTCACTGGAATTTCTGAGGGCAGGGAGAGGGAAATGCAGGTGAAATATGGGGACATTTTTGGGATTTGGGGATTGTCCTGAATGACATTACAACACATACAGGCCTTTAAATAGCTTGCCATAACCTACAAAATTGTGTGGGAGAGTGTGTTAAATACAATGTCAACTGTAATCCATGCTTAGTGGCAATGATCCAAAATGTTTTCATCAATTGTAATGAATGTATCACACTAATGAAAGATGTTAATATGGGAAAATGTGGGATGTGTAGGGAGTGAGACATATGGGAATCCTCTATATTTTTATGTAACATTTATCTAATCTAAATATCTTTTTTGAAAACATATATTTTTAAAAAGTGCTCCCCCACAAAAGAATGGGAAAATGATTTGAATAGACACTTCTCCAAAGAAGAATTGAAAGCAAGGACACGAACAGATATATGCACACCAATGTTCATAGTGGCATTATTCATTATTGTCAAAAGTTGGAAATAACCAAAATGTCCATTAACAGATGAATGGATAAACAAATTGTGGTACATACATACATACAAGAGTATATTACTCAGCTGTAAGAAGGAATGCTGCATTAAAACACAAGATAACATGGATGAATCTTGAAGACCCTATGTTGAAGGAAACAAGTCAGGCACTGAAGGACAAATATTACATGTCCTCACTGATATGAATTAAGAAAATGAGCAGGCTCACAGAGCTAGAGTCTGGAAGATAGGTTTACAGGAGACAGAACAGGAGAAGAAGGTTGTGTGTCAATGTCCATATGGGCAAAATCTATGATAAGGTGGAAGGGTGTAGTTGTGCTGTGAATGGGGATAACTGTGGTGCAGTGATGCTATTGGGTTGGGTGGTGTTGGTCTGTATTGGGGAATAGGGTGAGGAGGGTGGGTTAGACTGTCCATGGAACTGGGACTAGGGTTGGGGGAGGGAGCAAGTGAACTCTAGTGATTTGTGGATATGTGGTTGAAACTACAATGCTAGGAATGTTTTTTTGGCACATATGGCCATTGATGGTTACTGGTTTAAGGTATTGGATGTAGGGGGAACATGGGACAGGTCATACCTGGGCCAGGCTTCTAGGGAATGTGTAGCATTCATCTTGTCCTAGTGTGTTGTATCAGGGGATGGAGACTAATATAATGAGTGGGAAAGTGTTGGAATCCCATCCTGGGGAGTCCTGCTGTGATCTCAAAGAGAGGGTCAGGAGTCTTCTGAGAGCATAGTCAGTGCCTAATAGGGAAGGACAAGCCAGTATTTTAGCCCTCAATTAGCCTTGCAAGTAATTATGAATCTGATCCTTCAGTGAGTTAATCTTAGTGGTTACCATGGGTTCCATGGTGAGAGGGAGGGAGGAATAGAATAGATGGAACATGGGACATTTTGGGGTGATTGAATTGTTCTACATGATCATAGAAGGATGGATACAGACCAAGTCAAATTTCTTCAAAATCTATAAAAGTGTACGGTCCAAAATGTAAATCACAATGTCAATCATTGACCATGTTTTGTAGCAATATTTCAATATTTGTACATCAAATATTAATTCTGCATGTAAAATGTTAATAGAGGAAAGGGGGAGAGGGAGAGAGCATTGAGTATATGGTAATCACCTATATGCTGTACGTGACTTTTCTGTAACCTAACGTTTATTTGAAGACAAAATGAAAAAAATAAGACATTGGTTGTATAAATGGAAGCAAATGTCACTGTGCATAGAAGACAACAGATCTTACAGTGATGAAAGACAGTGTTAAAAATTTTAATTTTATATTTTTTATTTTTATATTTCAAACTCTTAATTTTTTTGGTATTTTATTCATTATTTAAAACCATCATTATTATATTATTTTCCTATTGTATTCAATTATTTTGCTGGCTTCAATTTTGAAGAAGTTTTGGATCACAGAAGGATTACAACTGTGGCAGGGAAGGATCATTGGTGCAATATGTCAGAGAAGGGGGATGCTTGGGAGGAGGTTCACCTGGGGCATACCTATAAGGCATAGTAATGTGTTCAAGTGTTCATGCGGCATTGTCACAGTGGGTGGAGAGCCACACAATAACTAAAATATCAAATTCCCATTCTGGAGAGCTCTGCCACATTCTCTAATGGGATAGAAAGAATCCCCTGAGTACAGGGGCAGTAACTGCTGAAGGAAGATGAACCATTGTTGAGCCCTTGATTGTGATGCTTGTAGTTATGAACATTTACTTTTGAAATTGAAACTTAGCATAGTTTCAAGCATTACCTCCTGAGAGCCTCCTTTTTGCCCAAATGTGGCCTCTCTCTAAGCCAAAACTCAGCACATAAATGAATTACCTTCTCCCCAGCATGGGCCATGACTCCTGAGGATGAGCCTCCCTGGCACTGAGGGATTACTAACCAAGAACCACCTAACAATGCAAATGGAAGAAGATGACCAAAAGGGGGGAAGGGTAAAGACAAATGAGTTTATATGGCTCAAGAGGCTTCAAAATGAGTCAGGAGGTGATTTAAGAGTTTATGATTATGCACATCTCAGCAGGAACTCATTGATGCCAAAGTAAATATTACCTCAAATAGCAGGGCTCCTGAGGGCTCTGGAGACATCCAGGAACTAGAGGCAGGGCAGACAGCTCAGGAGTTTGGCACCCTGCCAGTAGGCCCTGCTTTGGAATTTATGCTCCCCAGTGTAATAGAGTAGGACTCAGTTGTATTTTCCCTACACATGGCTCTGCTGCCCCTCTATTTGAACCTATACTAGTACTAGAATTGATAGATGTATGTCCAAGAGACTTAAATCTTTGGGCTGTCTATGTGCCATTTGAATCTCAACAGACTTGCAACTACTCTCCAGTTCATTGGGCTCACCCAGGACAACTAACAAGGAGATGATGACTGAAAATGATCATCTCAAGGAACAGAGAGAGTCCACACTTGTAAAGAAGAAACTCCCATCCATCTGTCTCATGGGAGCTAAGCCCCCTCTCAATTAGAGGTGGAATTGGCATCACCATCACAGAATTCTCAGGATTGGGGAATGGACGATGGACTAGAGTAGACTTACAGTTGTTTTGCTGTAGACTTGTGATCCTACAATGGAAGAACTTTTATCATGGATGTGGAGGCAATGGCCACTGGAGGTTCTGAGGGGAGGAAGAGGGAAAAATATTTGTATTTTAGGAGCATTTTGGGACTTGGGAAAAATCCTGAATGACATTGCATTGACTGATACAGGCCATTGTATATCTTGTAACAACTTGCAAAAATGTGTGTGACAGAGTGTAAACTACAATGTAAACTATAATCATCACTTAGTGACAATGTTCCAAGATATGTTCAACAATTGTGGCAAATGTACCACACTAATTAAAGATGTTGTTGATGTGGGAAAATTTGGGAGGGCAAGGGAGTGGGGCATATGGGAATCCCCTATATTTTTTGTGTAACATTTATGTAATGTAAGATACTTAAAATAAAATGTATATTATGTAAAATAATATAAATGTATACTTAAAAATAAAATGTATATTAAAAAAGAAGAAAGAAACTGTAAATGTGATGGGGGAGAATGAGAAAGGCTAAAAGACTACCACAGTCATCATGACAAAGACTGCAGTTCTGACCAGTCAAGAAATGAGAAAGTGTCAGATGTGCATGTGTTCCAAAAATGCTGATAGGAAGGACATGGGGTGAAGAAAAAGCATAGGAGTCAGGAAGCACAGCAAAGCTATGTCCTGAACCCCTATCAGGATGGAGTATCTGTGCATGGGAAAGGAAAAAAAACAAAGAAGAGCAAGCTCCAGATGGAGTCTAGAGACCAGTTTTGGCACATTATATGCCCATGTGGAGGTGTTTTGGAGGAAACTGTGAATGTGGACTGCATGGAAAAGAGTAAGAGATTAATAGAGCAGAAGTCATGCCAGTATAGATGGCTATTTAAAGCCAAGAGACTGAATGCAAGCCATGAGCAGGAGTTATTGTAGAAGAAAAGTGGTCTCAGGATGGAACCTGGGAGCAACAGTAATGTTTAGAAATTTTGTAGATAAAGAGAATCCAAAAGAGGAAGAAGAGAAGGAAAGGGTAATGAGGCTAGATAAAAAACAAAAAGGAGAATGTGGTTAACTGGAGGCCAAGTGTTGGAAACTTTCCACAAGAAGAGGGGACAAATGTGTCAAATGCAGCTGAGGGAGTAAATAAAAGAGGGGGATAAAAGAGGTCATCTTGAGGTATTGGAAATGTTCTAAAATTGGATTATGATTGTTTCTTAACACTACATTTTTTTAAAATTGTCTATTTAAATCAGTTGACATTTATGTCATGTAAAGTATACTTCAAAAGCATTTTTGTTAAAAATAATAATTATATATATATATATATGTATAAAATTAAATATTTTAATCCCAGTTATCCACTCAAGGGAAATGAAAACACATGATGGAGAGATGGAACATGGAGAAAAGATGGTGAAGAGGATGGCAGAATAGGAACCCCAGGAACCAGTCCCTCCACCAAAACATCTATTGAAGAGGCAGGAATTGTCTGAATCAACTACTTGAAATTTTTGGGAACTAGTAGGACACTGTGTAGCATCCAGAGAGGACTGTGAGGAAGAGGCTGGTAAATTGAGATAAAGGCCAGTGGGTTTCATCCTCCCTGTAGTGGTTACAGTCCCCCTTCCCTTAGTCTGTGTCAGGCAGCGGTAGGGAAAAATTATGATAGAGCCACATATCATACTTGATATTTGGTTGTCATTGGAATGAATGAGTTATAGTGTTTTTTGAGTAGCAGAGAGCTCCATGAAGTATTACCTAAGGAGGAAAGTAAGATGCAGGATAGTATTTACAAAATGAACACATTTGGGTAAAACAATAACAAATACATGAATATATTGCACACATGTAGATGTATTTATGGATGCATAAGAGTCAATCTAGATATCTGAATATCTGAGTATGATTGTTTAGGCACAGATGAGACAGATTAGTTAAACAGATTATTAATATCAATTACTTTGGATAAGTTGTGAGATAGATATGAGTTAGAACATGCAGAAAAGAAGGTAGTTAAAGAAAAAAGCATAGATATGTTCTCCCCTGTAAGGAGTTGTTTAGCATGTGCAGTGTGTACTGTAATGGTTTCCATGAAATAATCCATGTGTTAATATGAATTAAAAATTGGCATAACCAAAATGATATTGTTAGGGCCATATCTACTGAATTTCAAGGAACCATGACAGCCTAAGTGGAAAAGGGTTAATAATAATGGGGAAAAGTGTGACCTATTTTCCAAAAAAGCAAACAAAGAGATTTATATGTATTCCTGTACCTTCATAAATGTCTCCTGTAAAAGAAGAAAGTATGAAAAGATACACATTTGGCTCCTGGATGGAAGAGTTATAATTGATGGAGGGGATGATTCTGCTGCTTTCTTTATACAAATTTATAATGCTCATTATAAGAGTGAAAGAACTTCATAGCTTAAAATATTCATATATATATACATATGTTTATAAACTTTTTGTTGGCTGTTTTCCAAATAGGTAAAAAATTATCTTGCATATGGTATTCAAATGTTTTAATTATTAATATGAAGAGCATGTCCACAGACTGTACAAAAGCCAGACCCAGCAGATCCCCTGTTTCCTAGTTGGAGACAATGACCTCTTCTGATCTCCATACCTAGAAATGACAAAAATAATTTTGTGAGTTATTGTAGTTATTATTGTATTTATTATTATGACAAAATAACAAAAATAATTTTGTGAGAGTTATTGTAGTTATTCTTGAAGAATCTATTGAGTGTGCATGTCTAGAGATAAGGAAGTAGCTGGACATGATTGACAATTCATTAGGTAAACATGGGCCACTGCAAGATTCACATTCTCTCATGTTGCTATCACCTTTTTTGCTAATATGCCATAGTGGAAAACTTACCCTTGTGTACTTCAGGTTTTTCATCAGACTGAACATAGAAGGTGTTAACTAAGAAGATGCAGCTTTCAAGGGAAAAGAAGGCTTTGGTCCAAAGGTCTTCAGGGAGTTGGAAGTCATGAGCCAGCCTCTGCCCAGTGTCTGCCCAACTCCTGTAGTACATCTGTGCTTCATTGGCTTTCCTTTTCCATGACAGTAGTGTGCAGATTGTCCCTCTTCATCAGAATCAATTGCTAATTGGAGCCATCAGTATCTCTCTGAAAAAAAA
>JAQZBX010111243.1:0-10304 GCA_029593785.1 Cabassous unicinctus
TATTTGCATGGAGTATCTTTTTCCAACCTTTCACTTTTAGCTGGTTTGTATACCTGGGTCAAAGGTGAGTCTCTTGTAAACAGCATATGGATGGCTCATGTTTTTTTATCCATCCTGTCAGCCTATATCTTTTGTTTGGTGTGTTTAATCCATTCACATTCAATGATATTACTGTAAATGCATTATTTACTTCCACCATTTTATTCTTTAGTTTTCATATGTCATAACTTATTTTTGTCTGTCTTTTTATTCTTTTGGTTACCCTTTCTGCTATTCTATCTTCTATACTCTCCTCCAAGCCTCTCTCTCCTGTCTTTTTCTTTCAGGCTGTAAGTCTTCCTTTAATATTTCCTACAAAGGTGTATTTGTTTTTAATGAACTGTCTTAGTTTCTGTTTATTTGTGAATGTTTTAAACTCACTTTCATACTTGAAGGACAGTTTTGCTGGATAAAGAATTCTTGGCTGACAGTTTTTCTCTTTCAGTATTCTAATTGTATCATACCACTGTTTTCTTGTCTCCATGGTTTCTGATGAGAAATCCCCACTAAGTCTTACTGGGCATTCCTTGTATGTGATGGTTTGCTTCTCCCTTGCTGCTCTCAGAGTTTTCTCTTTAACTTTGACGTTTGACATTCTGAGTAGTATGTGTCTTTGAGTAGTTCTGTTTGCATTTATTCTAACTGGAGCCCTCTGTGCTACTTGGACGTGTAAGTTTATATCTTTCATGAGAGTTGGCAATTTTCTCCTATTATTACCTCAAATATATTTTTGTCCCCTTTTCCCTTCTCTTCTCCTTCTGGAACTCCTGTGATATTTATGTTGTTGTATTTTGTGTTATCATTGACCTCCCTGAGCCTCTGCTGTATTTTTTCCATTCTTTTCTCTCTTTATTCTTTACTCTCTTCAATTTCATGTGTTCTGTCTTCTGTATCACTTATTCTTTCTTCTATCATTTTGAGTCTGCTGTTGTATGCCTCTAATGTGTTTTTTATCTCTCCTGTTATGTCTTTCATTCCCATGAGCTCTGTTACTTTTTTATTGAGATATTCAAATTCTTTGTGCTTGCTCATTGTCTTATAAATGCCCTTTATCTCTTTAGTCATATTGTTTTTCAACTCATGAATTTTATTTTGGAAATTTGTGTGTATCTCATTGATTAGTTGACTCAAACCCTGCATCTCTTCTGGGGCTTTGATATATTCCTTTTCTTGGGCCATTTCTTCTATTTTCTTAGTATGGTGTGTAAGTTTTTGCTGATGTTTAGGCATCTGATTATAGTGGTGAGTTTACTCAGATGCTCAATTTCTCTCTCTTTTGTAAGGTTTTAGTGGCAGGAGGCTGCGTGTTACTGCTGTTCATTGATTCTTAGTTCAACCAGTTCTGGGTCTCTAAGAGTGTCTTTTTTGGTTGCTCCAGTCTGGTCCCTGTACCCAGTAATGGGTTGCAGACATGCTTCCTAAGGCCTTAGGTAGAGAGGCTGTAAAGGCCAGAAAAAGCCTTTCTTACTTATGTACTTTTATTTTCCTCACATGCATGTCTTTGGTCTGCCAGAAGATGGTGCCCTTTGGCAATCCCCTCAGTTCAATGCCTGGTTGGAGTTTGTTTGCTGCAATATGGACTGGATCAATGTGATAGAGTTTACTGCCTGGAGGCTAAGAATAGTAATTCAAACTTTCTCAGATGCAATTCAACCTTTGCTGGCAACCCTCTCCCTTTTCCTGGGTAGGAAGGAATTCCACTCCCTTCTACATCCTCAACAACCAGTCCTGGTTAGTAGAGAGGGAGATTGAGAGGGTCAAATCTCTTTAGCTTCTCGCTGGCTCCCAAGGCAAAAATGGCATGGCCCTACCCAGCCTGGAAGGGCTCCTGGGACACAGCAGACCAAATCTGTGAGTCAAAAGTTGAGTCAGCCTTAAGCTGTATCCCTCTCTCTCCCCTTTCCTGAAGATGTGGTTCCCTGGGGTCCCCTTTGTCTGTAGCCACCAGCCTCAAGGTCTGAGAATTCGGAAGTGTCTATAGTGTAGGGGAGGATGCCAGCATTTGCAGCTGTGGCTTTTAACTCACAGTTTTGCCATCACAATTCTTTTCCTTTGCACATCTCTCCTCTGGGCGGTGTCCAATCTTCCCCTTGCAATGTCCTAGACTCTAGATTTTTTTCCAGGCTGTTTCTGCCTACCCTCTAACTACTTTTTTTTTTCTGGGAGAGAAGAGACTCCATATCTTTCTAGTCTGCCATCTTTCTGGAAGTCCAAGTTATGGTTTGAGATGGTCGAATTGTGAAAACAATTCCTAGAATCATTAAAGAATAGCAATGCTAGGACCCTCAAAATATCTTACTGGTGAAGCATTTTCCAAACAATATAAATTCTGAGAAATGTTATTGAATAGTTCATGAAAAAAAAGTGTTCTGTGATTAAATGTTTGGGATAATCTCGATGAAATTTTTAAAAATACCCATTCCTGAAGAGCCATTATTATGCTAATGAACATTCAGAGTCTCCAAAAAGGGTATATAACATTAAGATTTTCCAGATTTATTTGATCATAGACCCCTTTCCCAACACAAAACATCACCGGTTAAAATTTTGTGAATAGAATTTGGTATATGCTAAAATGTCTTAAGTATTTTTAGAAAAAATATGTATTTATTAGATCTATTAATTTCTTGAAGAATTTCTAACTCAAAGGCTAAAATATGGCTCATGTTTGTATAATTTTTAAAAGATAAAACCGGTTCCAATGTTTCCAATATGAAATATTTCCAAAGATATTCAATTAATTGCAGATTCCTTCTTCATAAGTGTAATGTATGCAAATATTCTTTATTTCCTCTTTTTCTCTTTTTCCATTTTGGCTTTTTAAACTTCTAAAAAAACAGTATGTGTTCCTATGTTTCAAAATATTTGCTGTTCCAAAGAATCATTACATCCAAAATCATGGTTCCATTTTGTTTGAACTTCTTTTCTATAAAGCAGGTTCTGGAAACTACCTTGTGTACTGCCCTGTATTGTCCTCTATTTAAGTTAGTCTCCACTTCAGAAGTCCTTGCTTATTTGTCAATCAAACATTTTCTGAGTGTCTGAATAAGGAAAGATTCCATCTGTGAGTTGCTCACAGTCTATTAAGAAATGAGCTAAGGAATCCACATGGATTTTTATAGAGAGAGAGGGAATAGCATGACCATGAGAGCCCTGTTTAAAGAATGAGATAAATTGAGTTTCGGTTCCAGCTCAATCATTTATAACCTGTTTCAGTGTATGTAAATTACTTACATTCTAAGTTTCATACTGCTCAATAATCAAAAGGAAATAATAATATTTAACTCAAAGTCATGGTAAGTGCAAAGGAGATAACATATTCTTAGAGTTTAGTTTCTGGCACCAAGTAAGGCCTCAGCAACATTATTATGATCTATTCATTTAAAAACCAAAGCATTTTAACTAAGAAAAAAACATAATATGATGAACAATATGAGACAATGAAAGAACTTTCATTGAAGCCCTGTGAAGGTAGTTGTGTTTGAGTGTGCATGACCTATTTACTTCTGTAAAGGCAATATAAAAATGCCAGAAATCACACTGAATAAGCATAAGTCAACTGTGTGCTCTTTACAGCTGCAGTAAAATGTCTCAACCAAAATTTATGTATACTTTACTCAGAAAAAAGAATAAGTAACTGAAACAAAAAACAAAAAAACAAAACAAAAAAAAATACAACAACAAAGTAAAACAGAACCCCATTAAGAATTTTTTTAAAAGCAGGTCAAAGAAAAAGTTCTAATTCACAAATATTCAAAGAAAGCCAAATTTAAGCAGTGTGACCCCATCAATAGTGAGTGGAAAATGTGATCATTAAAAGCATGGTTTTGAGTGTCCTAATGCCGGGGTTCGAATGCTGGGTCTAAGACTAATTAGCTCTATGAACTTGACTTAGTCACCTAATCTTTCTGTGCTTCAGTTTTATTTGTAAAATGATAAAATAATAATGCCTATATCATAGAGGTGTGATGAGGATTAAATGAGCTGATATTTGTTGTATTTGTTTTCTATTGTTGCATAACAAATTACCAGAAATTTAGCAACTCAAAGCAACACCATTACCTTACAGGTGTATATGTCAGAAATCCAGCATGGCATGGCTGGGTGTTTTGTTCACGGTCTCACAAGGCTGAAGTCAAGGTGTCAACCAGGCTCCCAGGCTCAGTTCTTATAGGTTGATTTGGGGAAAAATACATTGCTAAGCTGATTCTTGTTGTTTGCAGAATTCAGTATTTTGTGGCTATAGCACTAAGGTCCCTGTTTCCTACTTACTCTTAGCACCTTGAGACTGACTACATAATGTGCCACGTGGCTTCTTCCATCTCCGTAGTCTGCCACAGACTTTCTCACCTCTCTGATCTCTAGGTCCATATTTAAAGAGCTCTTGGTGTTAGGTCAATCCCACCTAGGTAATTTCCCTCTTTTAAGGATTTGGGACATTCAACTGCAAAATACCTTTTGCCATGTAACATGAACAGAATCACAGGAGGGACATCTCACCATATTCATAGTCCTGGGGATTTTACAAGGCATGTACACACAGGAATAGGGTCTTGGGGGCCACATTAGGAATTCTGCTTACTACAAATTTGAAGTGCTAGAATTGTAAGCAGTATATGTGTGTTTGCTATTGTTATTACTGAGAATCAGACAAATTCACAGAAATTTTAAAACATTGCAGTGTCATAGTAATGCAAGGATGGGGTGAAATGACACTCCAGTGCACCTTCAAAGAAATATACATTGGTGGAACTTTTCTGGAAGTCAATTTGGCAATGCTCATCAAAAATCCAGTACTTCCACTTCTAGGAATTCATCCCAAGTATATAATCTGAGGTATACACAAAGATATATGAAAGAAAATGTTAATTTTATTATGATCTATGATACTAAATCATTAAAAAGAAGCCAAGCCTCTCCCTTTAGATGTTTGATTAAATATTATGGCATAGTTTTTTACTGGAATATTATGTAGCTTTAAAAACAAAACCAAAAACACACATGGTTTTGAAAACTATTGAAAAAGAAGGGGCTGTGGTCATGTTATAATTGGGGAATAAAGGTTACAAAGTTGCATACACACTCATTCAAGTTTTGTAACAATGCTGAGTGGGCACGCCCTTCCCTTTGTCTTTCTTGGGCTGCATTATAGTGTGTCTTCTGTGCCCTGTCAGGAGAGGTCTGGATCTCCTCACATTGCTCCAGGCCAAGGCAGCCTCCTGACAATTCCTTAGGGATCTGCAGGGTCCTTCCTGGAGTATGAGGTTGCAAGACAGGTTGACATGACCATGGAGGGATTATATCCTGACACCACAAATGAAACAAAGAGTGTCCTCGAAATGAAGGCTTTGAATGGTCTCCCTAATTTTCTGTGCTGCTCCCTCACCCAAGGCCTTCAAGTGCAAATGGAGTGGTCTAGCCTCTCACTCCTAATTTACAGTCCTCCTTTATACTAAACTGGCTAAGAATTACACTCTCAGTGAAGATATTAGAGTATAGTTTTTGTTTTGTTTTAGCTACAATGTGAGGTATCCTGAAGCACATAATATGCATCAATGGGGGATGCGGAAAGTAATGGTTATTATTGCAAGAGCATCTGCAGTGCATATTATTTCACTAAAAAATAGCTACTGTTAGTTCCATTTTACAGGTGAGAAAACTAAGGTTCAGAAGGATTAAATAATTTACTCAAGGACTCATATTTAGGAAATGATAAAACCAGTTTTGAAGAAACTGGCTTCCCTCTTTTCACTATACCAGTGATCCCTGAGGGTTCCTGAGACTCTGGATATAATTTTTAAAAAATCTCCCTAGGAAATTTTAAACATTGATCTAGTCTAGGTCCTACTGCAGTATACATCAACTGCTTCTTTATATATGAAAGCAAATTAGCTATACGCAATGTGGTTACAGTGCACATTGCTCTTATCTCCTAAGCTTTTTCTAGCTCCAGCCTTTCAGACCTTTAGTTTCAAATTAGCAGATGTGCTTTTCCCTGGGGGATCCAGATTTTACCACAGGCTCAGGCTGAAGCAATTCTTTGCTATTTCCCTCTCAACCCAAAGGGAGATTACCGAACACCATAACCTTAGCAGCTAGCATCTCTCTATAGACCCTATAACCCTCACTAATTTCTTCTACCTTTTGCTATTCTGTGGCTCAAATTCTTGATAAAACTCAATGCCTGGGTCTCTCAAGTCACCAAATTATCCATTTCTCCTCTGGTGATTTTCATCCAATCCTTCTCAGGCTCTTTCCCCGATGTTTCACTTTCCCCAAAAATGCCAAGGACTATCAATCTGCATCCACCTTTATTCACCTTGATTCTGCATCCATCTCTATCTCCAATTATCTGCCCTATTCTTGTTCTAGTTGTTGCCAATCTGCTTTTGATGTTCAGCCCAAGCCCATTGTTAGATCCCAGCTTATATAACATAAGTCCTTATATGGTTGGAAAAGAAGGACTATAAAAATACATATATGGGACAACCAGCAAGATGGCGGCAGAGTAAGGAGCTCCTAGAGTCAGCTCATGATACAAGGCAGTTAGTAATCACCCAGCGCTATCTAAAGCACCTGTTTGGTGGCTCAAGAAGACCAGAAGAACATCCTGCAACATCCTTGAAAGAATGGAAGGAGGAGACTGCCCATCTGCAGAGAAGTTTCTTAAGTAGAGCACTCCACACCCTGGAGCCTGTGCCCATCCTCCGCTGACAGTACAAGCTGCCTGGGGAGCTATTAGGCGGCTGGAATTGGAAGCTCAACTTCCCAAACACAGGGGAGGAAGAGATGGTTGGGCATGAACGTCAGCTACTGATTAGTAAATTCAGCTGGCTAAAGTATAACCCTAAGAACAGCTAAAGATTGAACTTGTCCAAGTCAGAAAGAGGCCGGTAGCCACCATTTTGACTCCACCCCCAGCATGAGGGAAAGCCAGGCTGACTGAAAATCACAGTGATGGTAGAGACCAGCTTCTTTCACCCAGATCCTCCTGATCCTCCTGCAGCCCTAGCCTAGGCTTCAGCCCCACCTCTAGCAGGGAGGAAGCTGGTGAGCCCTGCACCACCTCTCCGGATATCTGTAGGTACATTCAGCTGCCACAGGCTGAACAGTCAGAAGTCTACCAGGGCAACTGTCATTTTGGACCTGCACTGCATAGATTGCTGCCCACACCTGCAGCTCCATCCCCTCCCTAGGCAGGAGAAAGGGGCTTGAAGCTTCATCAGTCTCTCTGGGCAACTACAGTCTAGGCCTGCATGACTTGGATTATTACACATGGCTGTGGCTCTGTCCCTTACCCTGGCAAAGGAGAAAGTTTGGAGATGCTTCATCAGTCCCTGGGAAAATGAGGGCAGCTTGAGCCTCTACAGCTTACAGCACCAACTACATCCTTGGCTTCAACTACACAACCAGCAAGGGAGAAAGGGCGAGAAAGCCCTAAACTAAAGAGAGAAACTGCACCCAGAATAAATACATCTAGTAAGCCAGATGCCAAGACATCAACAAAAAATTACAACCCACACCACGAAACAGGAAGATATGGCCCAGTTAAAGGAACAAGATAAGCTTCCAGATGACATAAAGGAGTTGAGACAACTAATCATAGATGCTCAAACAAATCTTAACAAATTCAATGAGGTGGCTAAAGAGAGTAAGGATATTAAGAAGACATTGGATGAGCACAAAGAAGAATTTGAAAGCATACATAGAAAAGTAGCAGATCTTATGGGAATGAAAGGTGCAATAAATGAAATTAAAAATACATTGGAGTCTTATAATAGCAGATTTGAGGAGGCAGAAGAAAAGATTGGTGAGCTTGAAGAAATGGCCTCTGAAAGTGAACGTACAAAAGAACAGATGGAGAAAAGAATGAAAAAAATTAAACAAGGTCTCAGGGAACTAAATGACAGCAAGTGACGTGCAAACATACATGTCATGGATGTCCCAGAAGGAGAAGAGAAGGAAAAAGGGGCAGAAGGAATATTTGAAGAAATAATGGTAGAAAATTTCCCAACCCTCTTGAAGGACATGGATATCCATGTCCAAGAAGCACAATGTGCTTCCATCCAAATAAATCCGAATAGACCAACTCCAAGACACATAATAATCATAATGTCAAATGCCAAAGACAAAGGAGAGAATTCTGAAAAAAGCAAGAGAAAAGCAATGTGTAACATATAAGGGATACCCAATAAGATTAAGTGCCGATTTCTCATCAGAAACCATGTAGGCAAGAAGACAGTAGTATGATATATTTAAGATACTGCAAGAGAAAAACTTCCAGCCAAGAGTCTTATATCCAGCAAGATTGTCTTTCAAAAATGAGGGTGAGTTTAGAATATTTCACAGATAAACAGAAACTGAGAGAGTTTATAACCAAGAGACTAGCTTTGCAGGAAATACTAAAAGGTGTCCTACAGCCTGAAAAGAAAAAACAGGAGAGAGTGGCTTGGAAGAGAGTCTAGAAATGAAGATTATATCAGTAAAAGTAACTAAAAGTCTCAAAAGAGTGGTGAAAATAAAATATGACAGATAAAATCCAAATATTAAGGAATAAACTTTAACCAACAATGTAAAGCACTTGTATTCAGAAACCTACAACTCATTGTTAAAGAAATAAAAAAAACCGTAAATAATTGGAAGAACATTCCATGCGCATGGATTGGAAGACTAAATATCATTAAGATGTCAATTCTACTCAAATTTATAGACAGATTCAGTGCAATCCTGATAAAAAATTCCACCAGCATTTTGAAAATAAATGGAAAGCATGATTATCAAATTTATTTGGAAGGGTAAGGAGTCCTGAATAGCCAGAAATATCTTAAAAAGGAAAAGCTAAGTTAGTCACTTCCGAACTTTAAATCATATTACCTAGCTACAGTGGTAAATACAGCATGGTACTGGCATAAAGACAGACAAAATAGACCAATGGAACTCAATTGATGGTTCAGAAACAGACCCTCACATCTAGGGTCAAGAGATTTTTGACAAACCTGTCAAAGTCACCAGCTTAGGCAGAACAGTCCATTCAACAAATGGTGCTGGGAAAACTGGATATCCATAGCCAAAAGAAGGAAAGAGGACCCCTATTTCAAACCTTATAAAAAATTAACTCAAAATGGAACAAAAACCTAAATATAAAAGCAAGAAACATAAAACTAGAAGAAAATGTAGGAAAATATCTTCAAAACCTGGTGGTAGGTGGTTGATTCATAAAGGAGATAAGAGGAGGACTGAGATGGACCACTGATGTTTAATGTATGTAGAAGTTTTAATTAACTTTACTGTAAAAGTGTGGAAGTGTATAGAGTTGATGGAAACACAATATAGTGAGTAACAGCTGGTTTATAAATGGGATTGTGGCTGAAAAGGGTAGTCTAGGAATGTAAATGCCAATTGACAGAAAGCTAGAGAACAATCTAGGCACTGAATAACACAGTAAACCCAGAGATGGATGAGAATTGTGGTTGATGGTACGATTCAAGAGCATCATTTGTGAGCTAGAGCAGACATACATCACTATTGCAAGGTGGTGGGAATGCGGAGAAGCATGGGAAAACTACAACTGGAATGACCTATGCACTGTGGTTAACAGTAATAATGGAATAAGCATGCATCTATGCCAAAGATGTACTGTGTTGATAGTGTGAAAGTTTGGAAAAAGTGTGCCAAATGTACTCTATGCACCCGGAATAATCTGATGATATTATCTCATAATCTGTAACAAATGTTCCACCACAGTGTGGTGTGTTGATAGAGGGGTGTTGTATGGGAATTCTGCACATGTGCATGATTGTTTTGTAAGTTTACAACTTCTGTCATAAAAATATATTTAAGAAATAATAATAGGGTAGGTTGGGGGGGAAATACACCAAATGTAAGTTAGTAGAAAGATTTTGACGATGTTCTTTCATAATTTATAACAAATGTCTCATAACAATGCAAGGTGTTGCTGGTGGGTTGACGTATGGGACCCCTGTATGATGTTATGCATGTTTGCTTTGTAAGTTCGCAGCTTTTAACTCTACACTTTTTGGTTATGTATGTTCATGTAAAAATGATATAAAAAATAATAATAATAGGGTGGGTTGTGGGAAAAATACACCAAATGTAAGATACTTTGGTTAGTAGTAATATTTTGAGGATGCTCTTTAACCATTAGTTAAAAATGTTTCACAGTAATGCAAGGTATTTTTGATAGTGTGAGGTATGAGAGCCTTGTATGATGTTATGTATTTTTTTTTTTTTTAAAGATTTATTTA
>JAQZBX010111244.1:0-10301 GCA_029593785.1 Cabassous unicinctus
TTTGAATATACAACAAATGAAACATACATGTTTTCAGAATTTCTGGAAAAAAGTGTGCCAGATGGCTATATTAAAGAAGATGATGTGTCTTTTATTCTCTGGCTGCTTTCAGTATTTTCTCTTCATTTTTGGTTTTCAGGAATATGACTATGTTGTGCTTATCTATGGTTCTGCTTATATTTTTTGTGCTTGGGGTTCACAGAGTTTCTTACCTATAAAAGTTGGTATTTTTCATCACATTGGGGGAATTTTGAGCCATTTATCTTGACCATTGAACCAGATTCAAAATAGTTAATAGAGTTCTGATTGGATAGCATCCTGGAATGCATCTCCCCCTAAGAAAGGTTAGGGCAGGCTTTATAGCCACCACCTCTTTGAAGAACATATCTCATGATTATCAAAGCATTTATCTCTATCTCTAAAATTTTGAGCTGGAGGGACAATTTATTTTCAGATATATGAAAAAAGGAAGGTATCTCACAAAGAAGAAAGTTGATGATAATTTGGAACACCTGTTTTTATATAATTTTACTGGGAAGCAAATAATTGGCAATATGAAAGACTGGTTCAAATCTTTTGGTGAAATAAAGTCAACTTTTTCTTTGTTAAAACTGATAAAAATTTAGGCATCACCTATTGTAATGTTTTTGGGAATTTGAAGTAAAGTGTGAATATAAAATACAAATAGGTATCACCTAATAAAGGAGTTACCTATGGTTTTGAAAGGTATCTAACACAAATTCAAAAGAGACATCATGTGCTTCTTGATCCCTAGTAAATGGTCACATCATCTTTATAACTAATTAACCCTTAGCAAAAAGTCTTTTAACTTCTGCTTTATTGCTATATGTGTCTTAGGTATTTAAAGCCTAATATTTATTAGTGAGATGTCTTAGTTTCCCAGTTCCTATGAAAAATACCATAAAATGGATTGGCTTAGCAACAAGAATTTATTGGTTCATGGTTTCAGAGGACAGAAGGCTTGCTTCATTGTGGGGTCAGTAAGATACTTATTTTACAGTACTCTTTGGGTTGCTTCGCTTTCCTCTCACATGATAGTTGTCCTTTCATTTCTTTTCTGTGTTTCTGTTGACTTCCAGCTTCTGTATCCTCCCTGTGCCTATCTCTTCAAAAAGATCTCCAGTAATAGGATTATGACCCTTGCTAGGGATATGTGGTGAAGGGTGCATCTGGGGCATGCCTCTATGGAACATGAGTGTGTTCATTTTGTCATAGAGTGTTATCTCACTGGGTAGAGACCCACTCAATAAACAAGAAAATATTAAATTCCCATCATGTGAAGTCCTGCTATGTTCTCTAATACAGTTGCAAGGATCTCTAGAGTACACAGGCAGTGCCAAATAAAAGAAAACAGACCAATATGCTAAGCCTTCAATATTAATGCTTGTACTTATGAACCTTATTCTTATAAAATTGAAACTTAGTCTAATAATATCTATCGCCTAAGAGTTACTTCCTAAAAAACTCCTTGTTACTCAAAGGTGGCCTCTCTCTAATCCAAACTCAGCATTTAAATTCACTATCTTCCCCCTGGCATGGAACATGACTGCCAAAGGTAAGCCTCCCTGGCACTGAGAGGTTATTACCAAATGCCAAACAGTGATGCATTTGGAAAAAAACCTTGTCCAGAATGGGGAAAAATTAAATACAAAAGAGTTTTTTTAAAAAAGAGGTACTGGTGTTGAACCCAGGACTTCATACACGTGAAGCAGTTGCTCAACCACTGAGCTACACTGACTTCCTTATACGAAAATTTTTTATGGTTAAGAGATTTCAAAGTGTCTTGGAAGGTCATTCCAATAGTTAGGCTTAAGAACATCTCAGACAGATCTCACTAACTGCCACAGTAAACACAGACTCAAACAGGGGTCGTCTCATGGGCTCTAGAGTTATCTGGACACTTTAGCTAGGACACACAACCCCATGAAATCAGCACCCCATCAGTGAGCCTTACCTGGGAATATATGATAACCTATCTACCCAATATAACAGAGTTAGATTCATTTATAATTTTCCTACACATGATTCTTCTACCCCTTTTATTTGAACCTATAATTAGCACTATACCCATTAAATATATGTCTCAGAGACTAAGTTTTCCAACTGTTTATATGCTGGTTGAGTCCTGAATCTCACCAGAGTTGCAGATAACACCTGCTCACCAATTCATCGAATTCATCCAGGACAACTAACAAAAGGATGATGATGAACAATGCCCATCCCCCAAAAAAGTATCTACAACTGCAAACAAAACTGTTCCATACATCTGCCCCATAAGATTTAAGCTCCCTCTTAGTCTGAAACAGAGTGGGCATCACCATCCTTAAATTCTCAAAATTTAGGATTGAACAAACATTAGGGGGAATGCAACCATGAACCAAATTAGACATGATTATTGTTGTAATGGAAAACTTATAACATTGAGATAAAGACAGTGGTCACCAGACATTCTGAGAGGGGAGGAAGGAAGGATAGATGTAACATAGGCATTTTAGGGCATTGGAATTGTTCTGCATGATACTGCAATGATGGATACAGGCCATTATACATTTTGTCAAAACCTATAAAATTGTATGGTGCAAAGTTTAAACCATAATGTAAACTCTAGACCTTGGTTAGTAGCAATGCTTTATTATCTGTTCATCAATTGTAACAAATGTACCACACTAATTTACAATGTTATTAATAAGGGAAAATGTGAGAGGGGGAAGGGGAAGGGTATATGGAAATCCCTTATATTCCTTCCCCAAGATGACTCCCTCGTTTGTTTGCTTGTTGCTTTTGCTTGATGTCTGCTTGTTGTCTGCTCATTCTTTGTTTCTTCTTTAGGAGGCACCAGGAACCAAACCTGGGACCTCCCTTGTGGGAGGTGGGCACTCAAATCCTGGAGTCACTTCTACTCCCTCCCCTATATTTTTGATGTAACTTTTCTTTAATCTAAAACTTCTTTAAAAATAAAGTAAAAAAGAAAAGAGAAAAAGTGACCCATGCTGATTTAGCGGGCCAGACTGTAACTAAAAATAGCATCTCCACCATGTCTTATTTGTAATAATGGCTTCACTTTGACAGGAAGGGATTAAGTTTAAGAACATGCTTTGTCTGGGATACATAACTCAATATGCCACATCCATATATAAAGGAATAAGCAGTCCCCTAATCTTTAAAATCTTATGGTGAAACGGAGAAACCAAATTACAGATAATGTCTCATACATATGTAAGAAATATAAACATATATTGCATCATATTGTATTTTTTCATAAATTAATTTAGGGAAGTGAAGTGAATTTGTTATTTTAAGGGCAAAATTATTACTTTGAATAAATGGTCAAAGAGAGATGAGCAGGGCATTGATGAAGTAAGAATATGATACATTTTAGGGAGACAAGTTGTTTAATGAAGGAGAAAGTTTGTGAGACAGAAAGAGGAGAGGGTGAACAATTGTGAAAAAAGTTTGCACAGTTCCTAAAACTGTGATGAATCTAAGGCAAATCTTGTTTTAAAACCTTGTTAAGATTTGAAAAGAAGTTTTTAGCAAATTTATTTGCATCTAGTAAAGAAGAGCTTTTGCAGGAGGGAATTTGAAATGATGGTGCCATTCGCCCTCCGACATCTGTGTGAACATTGCTGCTTGTTCTGTCTGCTGAAAAGATTTGGACAGGATCAAGAAGGGGCACAATGACTCTATTTGATATTTCAAATAGTAGTACTTTTTGGAAGGACAAGTTTCTCTGAATACCAGGGTGTAAATATTGAGAAATGGGAAATCATTCCTTGCAGTTCTTGGACATTCATTTGGAATCTTAGAGGCTCCAGTACTTGTTCCTAGTGTACATACAATTATTCCAGGAGACAGGCAGAGATGATATGGCTTTTTATTATTTTTACACATTTTAGGATTTCACCCATCCCTGAGATTGCAAGATCCTGTTCAATGCACTCTTCACATCCTTGTTTCTTAAGGTGTAGATGAGTGGATTCAACAGTAGTGTGATAATACAATAGAAGGACATGAATTTGGCCTGGATACTATTGGCTGAAAGCTGGAGGTACATGTAGATGACTGGCCCAAAGTACATTGTGATGACTGCCAAGTGAGAACCGCAGGTACTGAGGGCCTTAGACCTTCCTTCAGCACTGACAATGAAGATATAAGAGACCAGCACAATCAGGGGAGCCACCAGTACAAAAGGGATTGCTCCCATGGCCAGGGACAGGTCATTAACAGTGGTGTCTCCACAGGCCAGCCTGATCAGAAAAGGCACCTCACAGAAGAAGTGGTCCAGGTTGTGGTGACCACAGTGGAGAAGTTGGAGGGTAAGGGTGGCTTAAAGCACTGAATTGGCCAGGCCACTAGACCTGGCTACAGATGCCAGCTGCACACACACCCAGGGACAGGCAAAGAGAGAGTATTGAAGTGGTCAGTGGATGGCCTCGCAGCGTAGAGGCCAACACTGCCAGCAGGGCACATTCGGTGCACCCTGTTCAGTGGAAGATGCAGGCCTGAGTGATGCAGCCCCAGGAGGCAATGGTCTTCTTTGGTGCCCATATGTTAGCCAGTAGCTGGGGCACAATGGTGGTGGTGACACAGAGGTCCAGCAAAGAGAGTTTGCCCTGGAAGAAGTACATGGGTGTGTGGAGTCTGGGATCCACCAGAGAGAGAAGGATGATTGAGCTGTTCCCCACCAGGGTCGGAATGTAGGAAATCAGCACCACACCAAAGAGAGGCATCTCCAGCCATGGATGATCTGAGACCCCCAACCAAACAAATGTACTTGAGGAACTCATGCTTTCTCCTTCCATGATGTTCACCTTATTTATTGCTGGAATTAAAGGAACAAGCTTTAGAGGATAAGTACATCTTTTAATTTTCAATCACTATTTGCTATCATTCTGAAACTGTGTTGGTGTGATATTTTCCATAACTAATGATGGATTAATTCTGTATAAACACTGTCAGCATTTGACATTGAACAAGGGATAGATCTGGGATAGCTTAGGTATCGGGGGAGAACTGCTGAGTTTAAGTCTCCAACACTCATGGATTTAACAAAGTCACTTAACATCTCTGTGTTACAGTCTCTTCATTTAAATATAAAAATTTTCATTTTTTTTTGAAAAAAAATTATATACTTATGTCTCCAACTCCATCTCTATATATCTATCATCTATCTACCTATCTATAATCTACTATTATCTATCTATCTATCTATCTATCTATCTATCTATCTATCTATCTATCTATCATCTATGATCTTTCCTGGTAAGTTCTGTATAAGTGTTGATTACTGTTGTTTACATCTAATCTATATCTACTTGTACAAACTCATCCATTCATAAAGCATACTGTTTTCATGTTATGATGAAAAGAGCATGTGGTCCTTTGCATTTGACATATCTCTCTAAGGAAAGTATTTAAAGGAAATGCTACCAATTGTTGCTGTTCAGTCCAGTTAGGTGAAGAATACATGTATTCTCAAATAAACAGGTGAGAAGTTGCAGGGTGCTATTACAAAACCAGAAATCTGAATTCTTCCTGTGAAGGAAGAGTCAGAAAATGAGAGTTTATTTTGTGTAATACTCTTTGCTTTCCTTTTTCATTTAACTTCCATCTTCCCAGTTTTCATTGCCTCTCTTTTCTCCTTCCTCATTTACTTTTATTGCTTTACCCACTTTTGTTATTTTTTATAATATATTTTAATTTTAGAGAAGTTTTAGATTTACATAAAAATTACACCAAAGTAAAGGGAATTCCCATATAACCCTTCCACAAATACATAATTTCCCCTATTATTAAGTTCTCACATTAGTGTGGTATATTTGTTACACTTGATGTACCAATATCGAAGAATTGCTACTGAACAAAGTCTGTAGTTTACATTATGGTTTACACTTTGTATTTTAACAGTTTCATGAGCTTTGACAAATGTATAATGCCATGTATACAACACTGCAGTACCATTTGAACAATTTCCCTGACCTAAAAGTGCCCTGTGTTCCACCTATTCATTACTTACACTCCTCTCTGAAATCCTAGCAACCACTTTCTTTACATCAATGTTACAAGTTCTTCCATTAACAGCAGATAATAACTACAATTACAATAAATCTACTTTGGTCCCTGGTTACACTACCCTGTTATGTTTGTTCATTCCTCAATCTTGATGGATTTGGGATGATGTCCACTTTTTGATTGTTTTAGGCTGAGAAGGTACTTAGATATTATGGGGAAAATGGAAGGAATTGTTTTGCTTGCAATTGTAGATACTCCTTGTTTTTTGAATGGGAGTTTTCCATAATCATCATTTAGTTAGTTGTCCAGGGCAAGCCCGAAGAACTCCACATTCTTTCAAAATGATGTCATCTTTCATCTAAAGGCTTTACAGGATTCATAATTTATTTTTCTTCTCAAATGTTTTATCTCCTATAGGATATTTTTTCCTGGATGCCCCAATGATACTTCAGTCTTAACTATCCAAAACTCAGCTCACCACTACTTAGTGGAGATGTAAGCACCATGTACTAATTTCTGTATTGTGCTCAGTGAAGTCGTGATTGTTCCACCCTCCATAAATTTGAAGTTATTCCCCAAATAATCCAGAAAGGCCATTGCAGTTATTCTCTAATGCAAACGCCCCAAGTACCATATCACTTAAATAAATTTCCAGTATTAGTCTGTTTGGCAATATCATTTTTATTTTATATTTCACATTTTATCAGGATGGGTCATACTAAAGGAATTGTCACATAACTCAAACTAACTCAATATGCAGCAGTTTCATGGATGTTTATCAGACTACTGTTTTTTTAAAGAAAGATGCACTGGCTTATTTTTGGAAATAAGATAAATAAGACTGATTATTAAGAGGGGAAGATCCTTTCCCAGAGATAAAAATCTGGTTAATTGTCATCACTTATAACCTGAATTAATCTTTTAATTGCAGTTTTAGCCTCAGTATTGAAAGAGGAAACCTTCTGCCCAAGCTTAACTCTTCAACCTTTGTGAAGGACAATAAAAGTAACAAAGCAACTACATGTTTTTGTTTATCAGTTTCTTCATTCTCCCAGCCCTAGAATTGATTTTAGGTAAGGTGAATTTATTCTTTTTTTCTCTACTTTGAACTATTCGGTCAGAGTTGAAATGGATTATGCACCTATGGTTCCATATTTAATTTTCCTTTTTAATACTAACTGTAGAGTCCAGTCCACCAAAATGGCAGCAAAAATGCTCCAGGGTGACATTTTTCTGTAGAGTCTTTGAAGAAGTTGTAAAACCTGTCAAAGTCATCCACCTCAAAACTCCAGAAATCAGTTAAAGGGTTGCATAAACTGGGAGAGGGCTGAAACAAGAAAATGAAGCCTCCCCTTCCCACACTTTCCCACATGAACACCTTTCATTAATGTGGTTCATTTGCTACAATTGAGGAACACATATCGAAGCATTGCTACTATCCATGAACTATAGTTTACATTATTGTTTACACTCTGCCCTGCACAATTTTATAGGTTATGACAAAATGTATTATCATCTGTATCTGTCATTGCAATGTCATGCAGGAGAAGGGGTGGGGATTATGGGAATCCCCTATATATAATTTCCTTATATTTTTTTGTAATATTCATGCATCTAAAGTGACTTTAAAAATTTAAAAAAAAAAACTTTTAAAGAGATTGAAAAAAAGAAAATGAAGCCTAAAAAACAGTAGGATATTCTTGGGGTGCCCTTGCTGACCCATCCTCCTCCACTTCTCCAGAGTGATGTGTGGAGCCAGCCTCTGGCTGTAAGTTTCTGTTTGTTTTCTAGAAGGAGATGGGTAACCGCTATGCACATACTAGGTTGCCCATATGTTGGTGCTAGTACTTTACATGTAAAGTATAAGCTATAATATAAAAAAAAAAGATAAATTGGACTTCATCAAAATTAAAAACTTTTGTGCATCAAAGGACTTCCTCATGAAAGTCAAACAACAACCTACAGAATAGGAGAAAATATTTGGAAACCACATAACCAATAAGGGCTTACTATCTAGAATATATAAAGAATCATATAACTCAACAAAAAGACAAATAACCCAATTAAAAAATGGGGAAAGACTTGAATAGACATTTCTCCAAAGATATACAAACTGCCAGAAAGTACATGAAAAGATCTCAACATTGTTAGGGACATATAAATCAAAGTCACAAAGAGATATCTTTTCCTACCCACTAGAATAGTTATTATTAGAAAAAAAAAGAGGAAAATATCAAGTGTTGGAAAGGATGTGGAGAAATAAGAACTTTCATTCATTGTTGGTAGGAATGTGAAATGGTGTAGACACTGCACAAAACCAGTTTCGTCATTCCTTAAGAGGTTAAGTATAGAATTAGCATATGTCCCAACAATCCGACTGCCAAGTGTATACAAAGGAATTGAAATATCATTCACATGTAAAAACGAATGAAGTTCTGATACATGGATAACATGGATGAACCTTGAAGCCTTTTTATTGAGTAAAATAAGCCAGAAACAAAATGAGAAAAAAAAATTATGATTTCACTGATATGAAATAATTGGAATTAGTTAATTCATAAAGTTAGAACTAAAAGGAAGGTTACCAGAGGCTGGGGTATGGATAATGATTGGGGAGTTAATTGTTACAGAACTTTTGTTTGGAGTGATGGAAAAGTGATGTGGTGATGTTAGCACAACATTATGAATGTAAATAACTACGATGAGTTATACATTTGAACATAGTTAAAGGGGGAAATAGTAGGTCTAGATATGTTTCTAGAATAATTTATTTAAATAGTATAACACAAACTGTGAATCCTAATGTAAACCATGAGCTATAGTTACAATAGATATAAAATATTCTTTCATTAATTATAACAAATGCACCACACTATTGCAAAGTGTTAATAATAGAGTGGTGCATGGGAACTTTGTATTTAATGCAAAAATTTTCGGTAAACTTTCAACTTCTCCAAAGAAATCCCATACAAATGAAATTGATGGATTAACTAAATAAAAACTTTGAGAATTTCTTTGCTTCTCTTACTCTGTGGAGAATCGACACTTTCATGGAACTTAATTTTAAGACAAGTCCCAAAGAAGATTTTAACTTTCATGAATATAAGCAAAGTTTGCCTGAAAAAAATGCAATTTCCAAAGACATAGTCAGAAATTTTACAACCACTGTCAATATTGCTACAAGACAATAGTACTACTACAGTAATTCTATATATTCCCCATGGTATTCTGGTTGTCCAGATGAAAATAGTTTGGCTAAAACCAATAGATTGGCTTTTCCTAAATACCACATTAATCACTTTTACTATGTTGTCTATCCTTATTATTCTGTCCTTTTAATCTCAATCCTTTGTATTTCACATGCAGCAAATATTTTCATGTGCTCTAAAATTTGAAGAACATTTTATTCCACAAATAGGAAGAGTATATATGATATATGTGAATTAGATTTAATAAAACATATACCATGAACTTAGAAAAATAATTTCAGAAGGCTGAAAAATATAGCATGAGACAAGATCTTAGAAAATGCTAGAAACAATACCATTTTTATTTTTGTTTAGAATAAAAAAATAGACAAGGAAGAAATAGAATCATTGTTAATTACACTCAATCTTCTTCAGGAAAGAGGATAGCTTTAAACTAGAAAGAATTCCCGAAGGGCATTTCAGTGTTATATTGTTAAGCAACTAGTAATGAGTACCTTATATTTTGACATGTGTTTAATTCTTTAGACTCATAAAAATTACATCATGATATGCGGAGTTAACTTGCAAGTGTCTGTAATCATGGATAATTCTTAAGCAACAGAAAAGGTCCCACCAGATAAAAATGGAAAATATTATGGAAATTTTCAAATTGAGAGAAAACAGAATCCTTGGATTAACGATCACTAAATTTGATGATAAACCTTGGAAAAACCGAGGGGAGATGATTAAATAGTTTGTAATCATTTTGAGAAAGTATGATCAGCAAAAGTAAATGAAGGTTATTTCTAATAAAATGTGAAAATATAGAACCATAGGGGAACTGGGATTTGTAGATTGGTTGGAGGTGAGAGATGTTATATACATAAGGTGGGAGATCTGGTGTTGTGTGGTGAGCACAGATCTTGCATTCAGGTTAAATTTACCTACATTCACCTTCTACCAGGCAATTACACCAAGGACTTTGAGTAAGGGATGCTCTTGTATTAAAATGAAAGAAATAATACTCAACTTTCAGGGTTTTGAAAGAATTAAATTTATTAAAAGCATGTATGGGAAGGG
>JAQZBX010111245.1:0-10315 GCA_029593785.1 Cabassous unicinctus
AGTTCCAGAACTAGGATTGTTGGGTAAAACAGGAATGTTTTTTCAACTCTTTAGAACAGATTGCCCGATGGCTTTATAAAAGACTTTATAATGTCATTCCTATAAGACTACCTTACAAGCCCCTGGAAATCGGTTTTTATTGAGTTGCTTTTTAACTGCATTCACTGTGCTTTTATAGAAAGTCATCAAATTAGGTAGGTGGCCGGGCAAGGCGGTGACAATGCTGTCCACCAGGTCCCTTGGCCTCCCTGCCTTCCACGAGGAAGTTCAGTTCCATGCTGGGAAAGCTGTTTCCCAAGATGGCCTGCTAGGCTTCCTCCTTCCCGGTAACGAGAATGGTAGAGTTAGTGGAATTTCTCCTTTTGAGCGGGACGCCAGGGAGCTCAGTGGCTAAGAGAGCTTTAACCAGAGACATGCTATGTGTCCAGAGCTGGAGTAAACATTCCGATGTTGCTCACTTAAATATGATTTGGTTTATTAAATAGATTTGAAATCTTGTGCCCCCACATCCAGCTCATTTCTTACTGTCCTTTAAAACTCATCCTCACTGTCAGCCCAGGAAACACCGTCCACATGCCAGGCTGCATCTGGAGCCCCCGCCAGGTGCCCTTGCAGCCCACGCTCTCCCATCGAGGCCCACCGCCCATGCTGCCGCCGCCCCCGCACTCGCCCCTTGTTTGTTGGTTATCAAAGTTTCACAAACTCAGAGTTTAAAGCAGAGTTTCTCGAAGGGCACGATGGCCACTGTGGGCCAGATGATGCCCTGCTGGGGGGCGGCCCCTGCACTGTGGCATCCGTGGCCTCTACCCACTCCCCCCCCAGCTGTGACAACCAGAAATGTCTCCAGATGCTGTCAAATGGCCCCCCCGGGGGGGGGCAAAATTGCTCCTGGGCGAGAACCACTGGTTCAAAGAATTCAACAGCTTTACCAGGTTTACCCTGAAAACAGCCCCCTCCAGCCTTTGCTCCACTCCTGAGAACAACTTCCAATTTTTTTAGCAGGTTCCATTTTCAGTCACCCCACAGGCTCAATAGCTGCTTCTTGGTTTGTCGGTTTCAGGCATTTTCTATTGGCTTCCACTAAGGAAGACGTGGATTTCCCTCTCCTTCCTTCCCCACGCCATGCCCACGTCCGGTGCCCCCATCTCGCCAATACTGACCCCTCTTTTCAGTTAGATCCTGATTCTATTTGCATTACGTGACTATGTAAAAACAGTATCAGTATCGAGTGTATATAGCCACACTCTGGGATGCTGTAACGGCTTTTCCTTTCCTGCACAGCATTTGTTTTCCCTGCAGTTAACTAGCATTGTGCGTGTCATTTCCTGAGTTTCTATTCTCTTACCAGGAGTTCAACTCCCACGAGCAGAAACTGCCTTTCAGTGTATTTGAGAACACTGGGTATTTCATCAACTTTGTCTTTCTGAAGAGAGCTCTCCAGAGCCGTCTCGGCTGCCCTCCACCCTGCCATGCGGGTGGGCCTGCTGCTGCCGCCATCCTGGGATTCCCTTTGCCTCTCCCTGGGATTAGATCCTGGGCTTCCCGGATTCCACATCTTTCTTTCTTTTTATGGATTTTGCTTCCTGCCTAGGTGGATCACAACTTCTGGGAGCTTCTTGAGAAAGTGTGTATGGAGGTCAATTTTGGAGAACTTGTGGGTCTGAAAGTCCTCGTCGTACTGCATGCTTGATTGACAGTTCGGCTTGGCAGAGAGCTCTTGGCTGGAAACACGTTGGGTGCCGAAGCCTCTCCTTGGCAGCGGCAGAATCGCTTCTGCTCACGTTCCATTGCCCAAAGCAAAGACACACGCCAACTCTGCAGTCAACGGTTAGGAAATCCAAGTCTCCCTTGGGGGTGGGAGACATTTCAGAACAAAAATGCAATGTGGCACAGCAGGAGCTATCACCCCCATTTTGCAGACAGGGAAACTGAGTCTTGGAAGCATGGGGGATTGGGATTCAGGTCCATGTCTTTCTGAGGACAAAACCTGTGCTAGTTTTATGATGCTTGCTGCCTCCTGGGACCTCGGCTTCTCTTCTCCAGCCTGGTGGCTGCACTGAGTAGATCAGTAGCTGTGTGAGCCCGGGCACCGAGCCCCATGCGGCCACTCAGATGACACGCCCACGGGAGACTGCCAGCTGCCACCCCGCTGCACCGTGATAGTCTGCTCCACCAAGCAAAGCAAAGCTGTTGCTTGACATGCTTGAGAAGTGCGCCGAGTCTGGGCAGGTTTGGTCTAGTCCAACAACAGTTCACCAAAACCTAGAGAGGGCCTGTGGCATGTGCAACATGGTTCTGTCGTGGTGGAATCAACAAGAAGTAGATCTTCCCCTTGAGAAGTCGCAGTTCCAATTTGTTGAAGGTAATACTATTTATTACTCTCCCCATTTTATAAAATACAAACTTAGCGAAGTTAAGTAACTTCTCCAAAGCTGCCCAACTAGCTGGTAAGTGGGACCCAGAGCAGCCTGGCTCCTGCATGTACCCTCTCAGCCATCTGGCATATCTTCCCTTGGCTTTTTTTTTCTTTCTTTTCTTTAGGTATAATTTACACAGAGTGCACAGGTCGTCAGTGTTCAGTGTAATGAGTTCCAAAACAGTTTTGTACATCCATTGTACCCACCACCCAAAACAAGGCCTAGAACATCCCTTTTATGCCCTCTCCAGCCCATTCCCCGCCTCCCCTTCTTCTCTCAAGCGCGACCGCTTTCTGATTTCCACCACTGCAGTCTGCCTGTTCTGGGACTTCACCTAAACGGAATCACATAGTGTGCGCTCTTTTGTCTTTGCCTGTTTTCGCTCGGCAAAATGTTTTTAAGACTCATCCGTGTCATGTGGCTATCAGTGGTTCTTGTTATTGCTAAGTTGGGTTTCATTGAATGAGTTCATCCATTCTTCAGTCAATGGAGATTCGGGTCGTTTCCATTCTTGTCTATTATGAATAAGGCTACCGTGAATGTCCTTTTACAAGTCTTAGAGTAGACTTATGGTTTCATTTCTCTTGGGTAAATGGCTGGGAGTGGAATTTCTGGGTCATAGGTAGGTGTAATTTAACTTTACAGGAAACCGCCAGAGTTCTCCTAAGTGGCTTCGCCATTTCACCCTCACCAGAGCATCTGAGAGTTCCGTGGCTCCACATTCGCTCCCTCATTTGGTGTTGCCTATCTTTTTTATTCTAGCCATTCTGGTGGGCATGAAATGGCATTGTGGTTTTACGGTTTTTATTTCCTTTGAAAGTTACTGTATAATAATCAGGTGGACCGTGATGGGACACCCAGCAGTTAAGCCAGAAGTGAGAGCAGGTTGTCGAGAAAACCAACCCCAATTCTGGAGTGAACACTCTGTAATAATGCCCTTCGTTTCCACTCTCTACTTTGCATACACGTGTCTTTCATCAGTCACTTCCCATGCCTTCTTTCCACACTTCTTCTGGTTGGAGCTCAAAATAACTGAAAGGCTAGCTGCGGTGAGTCCACACGCGGCCTAGGAGCAGGGGAAACGGGCAGCCCTCACCTCTCACCTAGTGACCTAGGTGAGAACCTAGGAACACTCCCAAAGCTCTAGGAAGGGCTAACCCTCACGACAGGCGGAGCGGTGGGTGTGTCCTCACCATCTTACAGCTGAGAAGGTGAAGCTGCTCGTACAGGGGCAGAGCTGTGATCTGAATGCAAGCTTCCTGTCTAGGAAGAACCCCGTATGCCTTCTACAACGCGCAGATGCCTTCAGTCTTCATGTAAAAACACGACTGGCGCCTGAGGTTTAAAAAGACCTTACGCCTTCTGTAAAGAAAACCCCTTGCTAGTTGCTAATCACTGACGCTGTTTCCAAAGCCACACGGGAAGCTCTGAAGGGATTAGGTTACTGACCAAAGGCTCAGTCATCTTGATAGTGTCTAGAGACTGAGATTTCTTACTTTAAAATGAAAACGGGTTTTACAGGAACGTCAGAGGACACAAAATCAACTCTGCCAGGGCAACTTTAAGACTCACAGAGCATGAGTTACCGAACAAAAAAATAAAAACAAAACCCGACAATTAGTTAGGGGTCCAGGGGGCTTCTGAGGTTATAAGAGCTGAAGAGGATCAATACGACCACTTCACAGCCGGCACTCACCCAGGTTCACAAACCGAGGCCTCCTCAACCCCGTGTAACACTCTGGAAAGTCCCACCCACCTCCTGTGTGTGCATCGTGAAAACCCAGAAACCCATGGTTTAAAGATGCTGGTCTACTTGGCATTTTCAGAGCCAGTAGACACCGCCTTCCGGAACCTAGAGGAGGACTGTAAAGCAGTCTGCTGGCAGTCTGCTCCCACTAAAGAGATTACTAGAGGGGTCAAAAGCACAACTCAAACGACCGTTATCAGCAGGGCCAGCTGAACAGCTTAGGAATTACAGCATAGGAAGAGAAACAGGCCACGCGGGATGGCAGAGACGGTCTCGCTCTATTTGATGATCAGAATAAACTCCAAGAGGACCAAATTAGTTTTTGTATCTCCAGGTAACAAAGTGTCACCTGTACTATCAAAAAAAAAGAGTGCATAGTGGAGCACTTAATGAAAGCGAGGTTTGCTTGGTGGAGGCAGACGGGAGCCAGGCTCGTGGGCGTCGCTGAGCCACACGCTATGGGCGGCATCAGCCATGGGTGCCACTCACACCTGCCGTCTCGGTCGGCCAGGTGAGTCACTCCTAGGTCCTGGGCAGCTCCTACGTCGCTCATCTGAAAACACAGATGTTTGTGGCCAAACCATGCTAAGAGCTTCCCTGCAGGAGTCCTCCGGGTTTGATCTGAACCTACAGATTTTCTCCAGCAAAGTAGAGAGACATTTGGCAGTGGGGTGTCCCCCCACCCCCGCGCCCCCGCCAATCAGGTTCAGCCTAACATCTGCCTGTTGCTGTCCACACGGGGTGGGCCCTGCTGTGGATGTTGAGGGGTCTGGGCTGGCTGGGGGCCTCTAACGGCTGCCCCAGCCCTTGCTGAGGCTCTGGCTTTCTAGGGATTGCTGCGACAGCCACCTCCGTGGCTCGAGGTGGCCTCCAGGCTCTGCCTCTGTTCTCCTTGCTCTGTGTGGCTCCGCGAGCAAGCGCCTTCTGCGTGCGCCCTCTGCGCCTTGCCCTCCACACGGGAGGGGCATTTGGATGGAGCACTGGCTACGAGCCACTGTCAACAAGGTGCTGCTTCCTGAGATAGTGCAGCAAGGATTATGGAGGGCCTGGAATGTGCTGGAAACTGCTGGGGGAAGGAAGACAGAGAAGACAAGATCCTCGATTGGGAGGAGCTTAGCGGGACGCAGACTTGGAGACAGACAAATACATCGCGGGGTTTGACGAAGGCAAACCACCCACGTGTGCGCGCCTGGGTACCGGCTTTCGGTCTGGGGAGCTGTTTCCTGCACAGGGGACAAAGGGGGGTCCAGTTAGGGGGCAAGAGGCCGTGGCTGGGCTAAGAGGAGCGGCAGGGGAGGCGAGCAGGCCCACGAGGCTTTTCTCTGACACTTGTGGGAGAAGCAAGGGCCGAGGCGCCGACCTCTTGAAGCTCTGCCGCCGCCCCCGGCTTCGGCTTCCTCACCTCCAGGACTAAGCAGGGGCAACAAGGGACAGGGGGCGCTCAGCTCCGAGGGGCTTTCGAGAACAGCAGCTTGCGGAGAGGGCCAGGCTCAACCGGGGTCTCCCCTTGACACTCCTTCCGGCCCGAGGTTCACCGCCCATAGGTGAGACCCCCACAACCCACCACGGAAACTCCTCAGAGGCGGCTGCCCGCACCCTGCAGGTTTCTCTCTTCTGGACCAGTCTCCTCTCTGAGGACAAGTGCTGTGCCTTTCTCAACCTTGAATCCCCTCCTTGACCAAGACCAACAGGATCTTTAAAGAGCGCTCACGAGCTGCCAGGCGCCATGCTACCTCAGTTTGTCCTCATTGCACCCTTACGAGGCTGGTCCTGTCATCTCCACTTTACGGTAAGGGAGCGGGTCCCAGAGGGGCTAAGTGACTTGTCACACAGTGGGGGGGCCCGGGGTTCACATGCACGAGGCCAGCACGAGAGCCGAGCCCTCACCCGCGGGGCCGAGCCCCCTCAGAAACTTCCCGAGTGAGGGGTGGCACGAGTGGATCCAACGTGCGGAGCATCGGGCGGCCCCCCTCGGCTGGCCCTGGGGAAACTGAGGGTCTGTTCCAGGCTTCAAAGAGTCGGGACGGTGCTGTCTAGAAATCAGAGCTCTCGGGAGTCCAGCCCGACCTAATTTTACCCCCAGTGATACTCCTGCCAGCCAAGTCTACTCATCCTCTAGAAAAAGTGCAAACCGTATTTTCCAAAAAACCCCGTGACACTGCTCAACGCCTCTAAACTGCAGTTAATCACTATTTACCTCAAAACCATAGCATGTCTGAAAATTTGATTAGTTTCAGAAACCAACCCAGCTGATGTTACAGGAAACAGAGTTAACTCAGAGGACCCCGGCAGCCCTCACCAGGCCAGAGGTAATGAACAAAGCCCTCCACCTTCTAAGACCCCAGCCCATTCCGCTTCCACTTCTCTCCTGCTCCTTCCAACGCAGCATTCCGATGATAAAATCGTGACGGTGGATCCGTAAAAAGTTCTGCCTTCTCTCCAGCTGTGATGAGTTAGAAGGGCTCCTGTGTTAGGGTGTGGGTGGGCTGAGGCTTCCTGAGACGCCAACTCCGAGGGGCACTGAGAGGGCATCCAGGCAGTGCCAGCCGGGCAGGCCTTGGGGCCTCCGCAATGCCACTCTTCAGATGTTTATCAGCCCTACAAACACACAGCATGCCATCCCACACTCCCTCTTAATATTTCTGCCTGGCTCTGCCTACTTCCTGGAAGTAAATAAAAATGAAAACAAGAGCCAGAATCAGCCCTCCAGTCAGAACCCATCCTCGGCACACACTGGAAACGTCCTGGTCCAAGGCCACTTGTCACACGCATTCCTCACAGGCTGCAGTTCACAGGTGAACCCCGGGAACAGCCGCTCTGAACTCATATTGTACCTTTTATCTCAAAACCCACTCTACTCCCCTCAGCATCAGTACCAGGGTGAGGCAAGGGAGGCACCAAGGGGCTCAATATAAGGGGGCACCCACTCCACGGCCTGGTACCTGAGTTTGTGGAAAGGTGCCCCAGCTAACTCTGACCAACCTGCCCGGCATCCAGAGTGGCCCAGAGCACAGGTGCTGGGTCCTGGGCTCGCCCTGCTCTGGCAAGCTGTGTGACATCAGGCTAGTTCCACTCTGAACCTCTGGTTTCTCTTCAGTAAGTGAGGATGAGTCTCACCTCCCCCACAGGGTTGACAGAAGGATTAGCTGAGGCCACGTGAGTGGTGTGCCCACGGCATGGGGCGGCTCTGGCAATAAAACAGCTATCGTCATCGTTGCCGGACATGCTGGCGACACCCTAACTCACACTGCAGGGTCAAGACATGAGATCTAGAAGGCAACCTTCCAGCGCCTTCTAAAAACAACTCAGCACCCTGAATGTGAGATTGTGTCTGCTCTTACCATGCCGAAACAGACCCTCACACCAGGAGCGCACCAGTGAGCCTGCCTCACCACCCGGCAACCGCCTCCTGAAACTACTGCAGGTCCAGAGTTCAAGTTTTCCAGAAGCCACAGGTGAAAAACAGGAAGGGAGCCTCTCTGCAAGCAGATGCCCTGGAAAGGACAGGAGGTGCTGGAGGAGGAGGGGAAGGGAAATGCGGCTTCACTTACTGCTTTCCTTCTGTGGATGCTGGACCAAGACTTGAAACTGCAGCCGGAGGATCCCGGGGTTTTGGGAATCTTGGTCACAGCCCTGCAGGGAGAGGTTGAAGTTCCCGGCCATGTTCCCGGGCTGCTTGTCCTCCAGCTTAAACACCTCGGGGTTGGTGGCGGAGCCGGGGATGTAGTACTCAACCCGCTCCTCCTTCTTCTCGCAGTTGGAGACGCTGAAATTGAGGAAGGAGACGCTTGCCCGCAGGTGCGGGGGCACCACGAACTGCCAGGTCATGAGCTCGTCCTGAGGGAAGCCCTCCGGGTAGTTGGCAGACATCAGGGTTGCCGAGCCCTCGTCCTCAAACACGGACTCGATGATGCACAGTCCTGTTGGGGGCGGAACCCAAACCAGAAAGAAAAGGAGGCGATTAGACCCCGCCCTGATCGTCCATGGCTGAGGCGCAGGGACGTTAGACAAAAAGGTGATTACAGTTCTCAGAGCAGCAGGTGTGGACATGGTACGTCTACACCCATGGCAGGGCTTGGTAATGAGGACACACCACTGGTGTGCGAGTGAATGTTTAATAACTGACTCGCCAGAAAGAGACAGCCCTGGTACCTAGCGCCTGCCAACTTCCACAGTGTAAGCACTCCCGCCACGGCTAATTTCAAGCCACCTACATGAGGTGAGCAACTGTGGAGCTGGGGAAAGATGCACAGCAAGCAGAACCCCGTGGTATAGTATTTCCACTGCACAGATGCGACAGACGTAAATAACCCTACGAGCATGGAGAATCGCAAAAAGTAGCCAAATAATTAGGAAGTGATGAGTTCTGAGTATTTATTGCCTTCGTTTCTCATATAATTTAATTTTTAGTAACGGCTCTGTTTAATGCCCTCTTTTAAAATTCCTGAGTATTTAACAGCCGGCTCTTGTGAGCCAGTGTGAGGCAGCTCTAGCGCACCACTGAAAAAGACAGAGAAATGTGAAAGAGACAGAAAACAGGACAAGGAAATTAGAAACGGAGCAACCCTGGTGGGTCTGGAGAACCTACCCCACTTCTTTCTTTCGTTTTTTTTCAGGAGGTTCCGGGGATTGAACCCAGGACCTCACACATGGGAAGCAGGCGCCCAACCACTGAGCTACACCTGCGCCCCCATTTCATTTTTTTGAAAACAAACCTCACATGCACACGGGACAAAGAAAAGAGAGCTCTCTGCACTGCTTCACAGATAAGACCGCGTAAGCCACGCTGCTTCCAGGAGAGCGGGCTCTTCCTTTACGGTATTTACGGAGAACTACGCAACGCTGCCAAGGCTGGGCGCTGTTGGCCTAGGACAAGGGTGGTGTCGCAGGGCCCGGCTCAGTCAAGCCGGGGAGGGGCACGGTGCTCACGCTTTATAGACGACCGGTTTGCGATGCTGAAGCCGGACACGTTTCGGGGCTGGGACCACGGCAGGTGCAAGGCCACTTTCACGCCCTCCTGCATCTTGATCCGGGACACGGTGCCGTTGCTGCAGAAGGTGCCGATCCTGACCACGGCGGCGCTGACGCGGCCACTGATGGAGTGCGTGACGCCGTCGGGGCAGCCCTGCCCGGGCCCGACCTGCCGCAGGCGCGGGAGGGCGAACTGCAGCTCCAGGCCCACGCTCTTGTGGGCGCGCACGTCCCAGATGAACGTCCTGTTGAGGGCAGGCAACGACGACGTCGAGGGCTGCAGCTGGACCTCCCCGAAAGGACACGGGCCCGACATGCAGTCTGGAACAGAGTCACAGAAACAACGTGTGATCGCAAACGCCACGAGGCCGCGCGCCACGCTCCTCCTCAGCCCCTGCGGGCGCGCTCTGGGTTTCGCCCTGAGCCGGGCACCCGTCCCCAGCGGCTGCGAGGTGGTGGCCAAGGCCTCACAGAGCCCCTTCCCCGAGGAAGTGCCCTGGCTGGCGGCACCTCCTTCCCACCCCAAGGGACCGCCTAGAGCCAGTAAGCGGTTGACACAGGGCCCTGGCCTCCTCGCCACCAGTGACACAAGCCGGTGATGCCCACCCCAGCCCAGAGCCCCCAAGGGGCCAGCTGAGGCCGACTCGGGGGAAACCACATCCCCGCTTAGCTTCTTCCTTGCTAGTCCACAGGTGGCCCACACCAGAGCCCCGCCTCAGGCTCTGCTCTGAGGAACCGGACCAGGCTACCTCCCGGCCACCAGGTTTCACGCCTCAAGCTGCTGCAGTCCAGCTGTGGCCGCTGGCCCGGCTCTCCCGGAAGCCAGGGGGAGGCCATTTGCAACAGAACGCAGCGCTGCAGCACAGGCGGCGGCTCCGTTCTGAGAGTCTCGGTGTCACAGCTTTTGGGGCACGATGCCAAGATCCACGCTGAGAACTGGTTTCCCCACTAATCTGCCCATCCCGAACACACAGCTCCCCTTCCCGGCACAGGTGCCGTCCTGCGCCGCGGTTTAAATGCTGGTATTTTATCACCACTGCAGGTGATTAAAGAAAATGCTCTCAGCAAATGACAGCCTTTCACGTCCTTCGTTTCCTGAGGCTTTTAAAGCAGAACAAGGGGAAGCGGGTGTGGCTCAGTGGATAGAGCCCCCGTTTACCATATGGGAGGCCCGGGTTCG
>JAQZBX010111246.1:0-10280 GCA_029593785.1 Cabassous unicinctus
AAAAAGGTTTATGTCTTGGTTAGCCTTGCACTGCCATGTGTGTTTCACACAGTAATAAATGGCCATGCCCTCAGATTCCAGGCTATTCATTGGCTGATACATCTAGTTCTTAAAGTTGTCCCTGGAGGTGGTGAATTGGCCCTTCATAGAGTGTATGTCCCTAGTGCTACCACCACTGCAACTAATGGATGAACCACCTCCACACCATTCCTAGCAGCTTAGCGAATCCAGAGCAGGGCATATTCACCAAAGGTGAATCCTGAGGCTAAACAGGAGAGGCACAGAGACCCCCACATCACTCCCAGGCTCCACCAACTGCACTTCACACAGAACACCTGCAAACAGTCATTGGAAGTTGATTCACACATAGTCACACACATACATGCCAACACAGATACAAACACACACACATATTCACACTGCAGCAAAACCAGCTTCTAGGTAATATTACCATGGAAAATTGATAAAAGGAAAGTCCAGACCGGCACACACTTCGTGGTACCTCCTCTTCCTCAGTACTGGGCACAGAGTAGGGAGAGCTCAGATACAGGGAGAGGGCTCCTCTCTCAGAGCTACAAGGTCTGGGCCTGAGCTGGTTTTCAGATCCAGAGGGAGGGGCCCCACTTGCATGTCATTTCTCCACAGGGCACATCAGCTCCTTCCAGCACCTGAGGCTCCCATTGGCCCTGCAAGTCTCTACATTCAGAGCTCTCTGTGGCAAAACCAGTGAGAATTCCTCTGATGTTGAAAGTGTGGAAAGCATGACAGTATTAGAAACAGTGCAGTGCTTTCTCTCCTGCCTCTTCCTGCAGAACTGTGCATACAGGTGCCTTCTCTAAACAGAGGTCCCACAGACCTGTGTCCTGTGAGTCCAGGAACCTGGGAGAAGCCCCTGATGGTTCATAGACCTGGAACCCAAGAGCATGACCCTCCCCTCTCCTCAGTGGCACCCAGGTCCAGTGCCCATCAGAGATGAGATGAGATTGTGCGACTACCCTCCTTCACCCACATGGCCCAGATGACAGCCAGCATTTCCTTTCTTCCCATTTGCTGTTTGCAAGGATGGAATATTGAAATGCTGAAAGCAAAAGTGCACAATCAGTTTAAATATTTAAAATGGTGAAAATAATTCAACACAAAACACCATTGTGAAATTCTGTATGTGTGAAAGTGCCATTCAGAATGGAAGAAAAATAAAGAATACCTTAGAAAAGCTGTAAATGTAGACTCCATTGTTAACAGAACTGCCCATAAGTAAATGTTAAAAGAAATTCTTCAGGGAGAAGGAAAGTATGTCAGAAACTTTATCTCCATATAAAAGGAAGACCATGGGAGAAGGAAAAATAAGGGAAAAATAAAATAATTTAATTTTCTTATTTTATATGAAATTTAATAATAGTATAGTCCCCTGTGGTAAGAGTTTCTGGAAACACTAAATGAATGATAGTGATGTAATAAGGGAGGGGAAGGAGGAACTGGGAGTACCTTCTTTTAAGACATCTGTAACTTATGTTGCTATTTGAATGGTGTTACATCAAGGTGAAGTAAGAATAGTTACAATGAATATTGTAAATTGTCAGGAAAGCACTAAAAACATTTAAATTAGTTTAGTAGACTATTTTATACACTCAGAGAGGAGAAAAAAGGAATAAATGACCTAGGAATGCTATGCTCCAAGCCCATATTCTAGACAGGCTTTTAAATCTGCTCTGTAAGTTTGAATAGCAAAGATATCACTTGTCTGATAAAGTCAAAGAAGTGAAGGCATCACAGAGGTTGGAAGAAAACTGCCTTCCTCAAGGAAGTATTCCCTAGGCCAGGAGAAGGGCCCTGTGATCAGAGGGTCCACAGCACTTCCTGCAGTTCAGGCCCTTCTGCCCTGTCTCCAGGACTGACATGGCATCCACTTGCTCCATGCAGAGTGCATATGGTGGGTGTCCTGGACTCTGGAATGTTCAGGGATGAATTCAGAACTTTCAAGGTGTTACAAAATAGGTCTCAAATCATTACTTCATATTTTATTTTGATTTATAGCATTGATATTTCTATAGTAATTAGGAAAATTAGCATTTAATGATAAGACATTATTTTAAAAGCTGGATTGTTTCCCACATTGCTTAGAAAATTTTAAATCCTTCATTTTACAGAGTGACTGGTTTAGAGGACTGGCAGGCTGGAGCACAGATGGGAGGGAGAATCAGTGGTTATGTCTGTGACAAATGCTTCAGGCTCTTGTGCTTTTATTTTTGTTGTCTCCATTTTACTGTGAATGAGTATAAATGTACTAATAGTTATACAGCTTGCTGTTCAAACTTGTATCTCTCACAAGGTCAGGAAGGAGACCTTGGCCATCATGCCAGGAGCCCCCCATGTGCCTTGTACAATCAGAGCCCCTCCCTCCCTCCCTGGATCAGTAGCCACTTACCTCATGATTAGAGACAGATCTGCACACTTATTCTTGATTCATCCCCCACTGTGCATCTGTAGACACCAAAATTCTGTCTTTTTATTTTCTCTGTCTTTCATGGATATTTAATTTCCATGTGCACAGGCCTTACTTTCCATTACACCCTGCCAATTTCCACAAATGCCTAATTGCCTTATCCAGACATTAATAGCAACAGATTTTATATAAAATGTTTTCTGTGTCAGACACTGGTAATCAGGAAATAATAATTAACACTTAAACTCAGACTCACTCTCAAGAGAGGACAAATTAACTAATAAGTATTTTGTCTCTACATTTCCTGGATCTGACAAAGCGCAGATGTTGACATCAAGGTTTCTTTTATATTTTCCTCCTGATAAGTTTTCAGCTTGTTTACTAAACCTTCAGCCTGACTCTCCAGAGTTCTAATTGTTCACATGCATTTGTCCAGCTCTATCTATCAATGTGCTCTATTATAACAAGTAACCACAAATCTCAGTGGAATAAAAATATAACAAGAAAGATAAATGGATTGCTCACTTTGGTTTATAAGGTGTTCAGGTTGGAAGTCTTGTTAAGGAGTGGAATCAGTTTCAAGAAATAACTTGGGAATTCAGACACACACCAATTTGTAACATGGCATCCTCAATGGGTGGACAGAAAGTAAGATGCAGGATGAAAGAGATTTTGGAATTCCAGGTAGGGAGTATTCTAATTGTCCAGGTCTGCAAGCAGCATAGATTATACCTGTGCACATTGAATTTTTCTGTAATCAATCATATGACCTTCCCTGCTATCAGGGGCTGGAAATGTGTGTTAACTGTGATACCAGGAGGAAGCAGGACAATAGGTGTGGGTGGGCAGGACATCTCTCCACAGTAAATCTGTGTCACCTCTGTCTGGTGTGCTCTTTCTCGCTCTCTCTCTCTCTCTCTCTCTCTCACACACACACACACACACACAAACTGTCTTCTTTTGAGAAATGCCATCCACACATTTAAGAATCCATGTGATATTGTGAATATGGCAAGGGGTTGGGCAATGTTGTGTCGAGTGGTCAGTGAGGAGTCTCTCCTTCCATTTTATGATTCATCTTCAGTTGCATATTGAGTGGAGATGAACATGAGGGAAAGGTTTCTATGAGGAAATAAAAGGCACTGGTTGTGGCTAATGTAGTGAAAGGATTGTGTAAAAATCCAATATCTGATGAGAATGAGGGAGGCTAGAGGTTAGGGCAGTTCAGAGGTACTGTGAGGCATCAGGTGCATGTGTCCAGCCACCAGGTGGAGATGGACTCAGGAGAGCAGCTAGAGACACAGAGCCCATTTATAAAGCAGATCCTAATAAGATGGCAACAGTACTATCAGATTAGCCTGCCTGGCTCTGGGGAAAGGGAAGGATGGCCAAGGGAGATCTAACGTTTGCACCCAGGTGCAGTACAAGGGGTTAGTGGTCTGTAGAGGGAGCAGCAGGCAACCAGGGGCAGAGTTGGACTCTCCAGAGGTCTTTCCAAACAAGCAGGCTCAGAAGTGAGGTCCCACAGCCTCATGCCTGGTCATCCATTACTATGTCACCAATAATTTGAGGTTTTTCCCAAACTGACAGGATTCCAGAATGAGAAGAGAGATATGGGCTGTCCCTGGCAGAGGAAGGCCTGGGTCCTGCCAGTAACCCTCCTCCCATCCCCCTACCTCTCCCTGTCCTCCCTCCCCTTTAGCCTGGAGATTCCTGTCCTCATCCTGCAGTGGGAGCTGGGTCCAGTGCACAGAACACTCAGGAGTCTCCATGGAGCATTTTATTTAATTAAGCATGGCTCCAGTATTTACAAGCAAGTTATCTAGCTACTTCTTATGGGGAAAAAATTAAATAAAACTAAGTTTTCTTGTATTAAAAGCAGTACATAGTGTGCTGGCCCTGAGCATGCACCCCTCACTCCATCACATGAGATTTTCCCCATGTTGTGCGAAAGGCAGGAGATCTCAGGGCTTCTCTGAGCCAAGGCTCAAGTTTGGAAGCAACACTAATGCTGACCAAATCCTGGGAGATGCAGTAATCATTGGATGGGCAATTTTGGCTCCAGGACATGCTTATGGCCTTGTTAAACCTGGGAGAAAGAAAATGGATTAAGACCAAAAGAGTAAACCAGACCACTGCTGAGTCTGACATGCATATTTTTGAGTGAGGAGGAGAATCAGGTGTGAAATTCTTTGTTTTATAGGCTACTGATCCTGGCATAGCCTCCCTCCTTTTTCTAACCTGAATCACAAAGACTGTCCTAATCAGGAAATCCAACTGAGGTCTTTTCCTAGTCTGATTGTAAAAGACTCACCAGACTGCCCTGAGATGACTCAGTTCTCTGATCCTAGTGCCCACTGGAAGAGCCCTTTGTGCCCCCAAAAGGGAAAGTCTGCATGTGAGAATTTTCCCCTTACTACAATGAAACCATCCTTATTCAGACACTTCAGTAGAAGGAACACAATCCTAAACACAGAGAACTTCCAAAGGGAAACATGTACCTATAGAGGAAGCCCCAGGCCTAACAGGAAGCAAGCCCTTACCCACCCTCTGCACCTGCTCTTGTGGCTGAGACCCATGTCCAGTGGTTCCTGACCAACCTGCAGCCCAGCACCCTCCAGCTGCCCTGCAAGGTGGGATTGAGTCTGGACTCTCACTGCCTCCTTCACTGTGTCTCACTCAGCAATACACTGCTGTGTCCTCAGGTCTCAGACATTCCATCTCCAGACACATGTTCCTGTCAAAGGCCCTGAGATGGGGAATTGGCCCTTCCCAGGTCTGCCTTGTGTGTGGTAGGAGCAGCATTGCTAATGTGTGAGACATTCTATAGCCCTTCCCTGTAGCCTGGGAGCCTCAGTTCATGTTATAGCTATTGGAGGTGAACCCAGGATCTGCCAAAGAGGGTGTCAGAGACCCCCTGTCTATATGAAATCTCACCCAGACTCCACCAACTGGATACCTGCAAAGAAAGCCATCCTGATCAGGATAACAGCTACACAAAACCACTCTTTCTCTAACCCGCATCAACTCACTTCTCAATATTGCTGGTTCCACATAAATGACCTTATGAAATGGTGATAAGGAAAACCCAGCTGGACCCTAACTCCATGCTAATTTCTCTGTTTTCATTCCTGATGATCAAATGGGAACACATGGGAACCCCAGAGCTGGGGATTCTCTCCCAGAGCTGCAGGTACTGGGCTGGGCTAGTTTATATATGCAAAACAAGAGACCCTATTTGAAAGTCCTCTTACTATGTAGCAAGCTCTGGGGTTGGAGCCTTGAGAGGGAAGTGCCCAAAGCAGATATGTATGACTTGGGGGAGTTGAGAGGCAATGATATCATCTGGGACAATATGATTTCTTATTATGTGATATTGCCATATTAAACTCATAGAATCCATGGTCTTAATTCATTTACACATATGCACAGAAACTATGTTAAGGAGATGTCAGTGTTACCACCATTTTGCAGATGTAAAATTTCAAACAGAAGCATGGAAATGTTGGACAACATTCCCAATGTTATATGTCTGAATAGAGTGAGCCACAGGATGGTGCTCCCATGAATCAGCTCCAAAACAGAGGGGCCAGTCCTTGTGGGATTTGCAACACCCCTCTTCAGGTAATGAGAACACTGCTTGATATTGTTTCATACTATTGTTTACTTAAATAATGCAGGGAGAACCAGAGTTCATGCAGATGTATTTAAAGGAGTCCCTGGCTTTTCACAGGTGTGATTACTTATCCATCTCTTCAACCTAACAATCTATCATTTGTTAGTTTTTAGCAGCATTTAAAAAACATAGTTGATATAAGATAATCTTCACATTTTAAAATGTACAATTTGATAAGTATTTATATATTTATACACCCCTGTAACATCACTTCAAATCAGATAATGAACACCTAAAAGTATTCACATAAGTCTACTTATTGCTTCTTCCTGTCTCTCCAAACAACTATTAATCCTCTTCTGTTAATAGTGAATTGATATATAAATTATATATCATAAAGTTCACCCATTTAAAATAATATAATTAAATATTTTATTATATTCCACAAATGCATGTCACCATCACCAGAGTCAATATTAGTAGGGTTTCATCACGTCACAAAGAAACTACACACCCTCTAGGTGTCATCTTTCTATCCTTCCATGCCTATCTAGCCCTAATCCACAAATAATGTACTTTAACTCTCTAGGCTTCCCTGTACTTGGCTGTAATATGAAATGAATCCCAAATTATGTGGTCATTCATGACTGGCTTCTTTTACTTACCATAATTTTCCCGAGGTTAATCCAGTGATAATAAATATTAATCATTCATTTTTTTTAAAATCAATGAGCCTTGTGATATAAATACAACCAAAAGTTCCTCAATTTACTTGCTCATCTGTACAATTCAGTGATAGTAATTGAATTCTCAATTTTGGGCTACAAACATTATGACAAGATTTTTATCACCTCAAACAGAATCCTTTACCCATTAAGAATTAACTCCCCAATTTGTTTAATTCATATCAGTGAGGTCATGTATTATTTGTCCTTCAATGCCTGACTTGCTTCACTCAACATAAGGTCCTCAAGATTCATCCATGTTGTTCCATGTGTGAGCACTGTATTCCCTCTTACAGCTAAATAATATTCTATGGTATGTATGTACCACATTTTGTTTATCCATTCATCTGTTAATGGGCCTTTGGGTTGATTACAACTTTTGGCAATAGTGAATAATGCTGCCATGAACATTGGTGTACATATATCTGTTCATGTCCTTACTTTCAATTCTCCTGGGTAGAGACCCAGCAGTGGAATTGCTGGATCATATGGCAGTTCTATAGTTAGTTTTTTGAGGAACTGCCAAACTGTCCTCCACAATGGCTGGACTGTTCTACATTCACATCAGCAGTGGATGAGGGTTCCCATTCCTCCACATCCTCTCTAACACTTGTAGTCCCCTGTTTTTTTTAATAGCTTCCAGTCTAATGTGTGCAAGATGGTATCTAATTGTAGTTTTGGTTTGCATTTCCCTAATAGCTACTGATGTTGAGCATCTTTCCATATGCTTTTTAGCCATTTGTATTTCTTCCTTGGAGAAGTGTCTTTTCAAGTTGCTTGACCATTTTATAAATGGGTTGCTTGTCTTTTTATTTTTGAGGTGTAAAATTTCTTATATATGCTGGATATTAGGCTCCTATCAGATATATGGTTGCCAAATATTTTCTCCCATTGGGTAGGCTGCCTTTTTGCACTCTTGATAACCTCCTTTGAGGTACAAACGTTTTAAATTTTGTGGATCTCCCATTTACCTATTTTTCTTTCACTGCTCGTGTTTTGGCTGTGAAGTTCATGAAACCATTTCCTATTACAAGGTTCTGTAGATGTTTCCCTATATTATCTCCAAAGTCCTTATGGTCTTGGCTCTTATATTTAGATCTTTTTTTCCATCTTGAATTGATTTTTGTATAAGGTGTGAGATGGTGTTCCTCTTTCATTCTTTTGCATATGGATAACCAGTTCTCCAAGCACCATTTGTTGAAGAGGCCATTCTCTCACAGTTGAGTGGGCTTGGTGACCTTGTCAAATATCAGATGACTGTATATGTGAGGATCTATATCAAAACTCTCAATTTGTTTCCATTGGTTGGTATGTCTATACTTGTGCCAATACTATGCAGTTTTGTTTGTTTGTTTGTTTGCTGTTTTTAAAGATTTATTTATTTAGTTCTCCACCCCCCATTGTTTTGCACTCACTGTCTGCTCTCTGTGTGTTCTTCTGAGTCTGCTTGTCTTCTTTTTAGGCAGAACTGGGAACTGATCCTGGAACTTTCCAGAGTGGAGAGAGGCTCCTCAATTCTTGTGTCCCCTGAGCTCCCTGGTCTGCTGCATCTCTTATTGTCTGTCTTCTGTGTCTCTCTTTGTTGCATCATCTTGCTGCACCAGCTCTCCATGTAGCCCAGCACTCCATGTGGGCCAGCACTCCATGTGGGTCAGCTCTCCACTCAGTCCAGCTTGCTACATGGGCCAGCTTGCTTTTCACCAGGAGGTCCTGGGAATCAAACCCTGGACCTCCTATATGATAGACAGGAGCCCAATCACTTGAGACACATCCACTTCCCCAATAACATACTTTTTAAAAAAATAATATTTTTTTTATTTTTTAAAAGATACTTAGATTATATAAATGTTACAAAAAATTATAGGGATTCCCATATACCCCACCTCCCACACCTCCCACAACCTCCCACATAAAAATCCTTCATTAGTGTGGCACATCATCTGCAATGGATATACACATCCTGGGACTTTGCCATTAAGCAAATACCATACAGTTTTGACAACTGTAGCTTTGTAGTATGTTTTAAAGTCAGGTAGTGTGATTCCTCCAATTTCATTTTTCTTTTTCAATATGACTTTGGCTATTTGGGGTCTCTTGCCCTTCCAAATAAATTGCATAGCTTTTTCAATTCAGTAAAACAATTTTATTGGGATTGCATTAAATCTGTAGATTATTTGGGTAGAATAGACATCTTAATGTTTAGTCTTCCTATACATGAACTGGGGATTTTCTTCCATTCATTTAAGTCTTCCTTGATTTCCTTTAACAGCATGTGTAGTTTTCTGTATATAAGTCATTTACATCTTTAGTTAAATTTATTCCTAGGTACTTGATTCTTTTAGTTACTATTGTAAATGGTATTTTTTTCTTGATTTCCTCCTCAGATTGCTCTTAAGCAAATCAAGCAGTCTCAGAGTTATTGTCTGGAAGATAGGTTTACAGGAAATAGAAAGGGAGAAGAAGGTTGTGAGCCAATGCCCATACCGGTGCAATCTATGATAAAGTGGAAGTGTGTAGTTGGGCATTGAAGGGCTATGACAGGAGGGTAGTGATACTTTTTGATTGGGTAGTGCAAGTTTGGCAGGTGGGTATAGTGGGAAGTGTGGGTTGGAAGGTCCAGGGTACTGGGGGTAGTTTTGGAGGAGGGACAAGTGAACACTGGGGATTTGTGGGTATGAGGTTGAAAGTACAAAATCGGGAATGCACTTATGGCAATATGACAAAGAAGGGTTACTGGTTTAGGCTGTTGAATGGGGGGCATTCAGGGCAGAGTACACCTGGGGCAGGCTTCTAGGAAGTGTGTGAGTGATCATTTTGTCATAATGTGTTGTATCAGTGGGTGGAGACCCACAAAATGAGTAGGAAGGAGCTGAACTCACATCCTAGGGAGGACCAATATGTTCTCAAACAGAGGGACAGAATTCTTTTGAGATCATGGGCAGATCCTAACAGAGGAGGACAAACCAATGTGTCAAGACCCGTGTTGTTGCAAGTAACTATGAATCTTGTCATCCAAGAATTGAAGCCACGTGTTCACCATGGGCTCTGAGGGGAGGGGAGGGAGGAATAGAATAGATGGAACAGGGTGTATTGAGTGGGAAATGGAAGTGTTCTACATGAGCTTGCATTGATGGACACAGACCATGTTAAATATCATCAACATTTATAACACCTACTAGGAAGGAAAGGAAAGTGGAGTTTCAGGTGTGTTTCCATGAATTTTGGAGTAAAAATGTAGAGAGAGCAAATGGGAGAGATGTGGAGGAGGCCAGAGACTGGAGTGCTAGTTCTTGGGACCTTGGAGGAATATGTTCTTGGAAAAGCCAAAGTGTGAGGTCCATTATGGTGCTCTGTGAGGTCACAAGGAGGACAGGGTGCTGGAGGAACAATGGTTTCAAGAGCACCAAAGACCAGGGTATTAGAGCTATCATGTATGTGCATATTGAAATCATCATGAATCATAACAAATCTTATGGGAGCAAGTCATAGAGCAGTT
>JAQZBX010111247.1:0-10290 GCA_029593785.1 Cabassous unicinctus
ATGGTCCATTTGTCACAATTCATGAACCAGGACTGACACATCATTAGAAACTAAAGGCCATGGTTTATTCAGATGTTCTCAGTTTTCCTGTAATGGCCCTTTTCTGTCCCAAGATCCCATGTTTCACTTAGGCATCACATCTCCATAGGCTCCTCTTGGCGTGACAGATTCTAGACTGTCTTTCTTTGTGAAGACCTTGACAGCTTTGAGGAGGTCTGGTCAGTTATTTTGTAGAATGGCCCTCACTTGGAGTTCATCAAATGTCTTTCTCAGGCTTAGGCTGGGGTTACGGGTTTGGTTGAGGCAGCTCAAGGCAGCAAGACACCTTTCCCAGCACATGGCATCGAGGGCACACACCAGCAAGGTGGCCCACCCTGAGGGTGCTGGCCACAGCCGCCTGCCTACGGTGGAGTTAGTCCAGCTTCTCTGTGCCAAGCGCTCCACCCTCAATGCCGTGCTCCCACCCTACCCCCAAAGCCAACCTCTCCCCCCGCAAAGGAAACCAGTGTGTGTGGCCCACACTTGAGGAGTGGGGCATGGAGCACCACCTCCTTGAGGATGGCATCTCTAAAAAATTACTTGGAATTTGTACTGGGAGATTTTAATACTCCTCTATCGATCAATAGTTGATAAGCCAAGAGGAGAAACCTTAATAAAAATACAGAAACTTTGAAAATCATTCACACTGTGACAGTTTGAAGTTCTTTCATGAATCCCAAAAAGAAGGATTATGTTTTTTAACTAATCCATTTCTGTCGGTGTGGGGCCTATTGATTGGACTATGTCAGTGAGGCATGAGCCAGCGTGGGTCTCCTCCTTCTTGCTGAGTCTGATATAAATAGAAACACAGAGAGACACACACACAGGAAAAGGAAGCTGTCATATTTGATCCTGCCATGTGGCAGAGAGGACTCCAGTTTTGCCCACAGCTGAGCTACAAGGTAAGAAGCCCCTGAGAGGCTCAAAGAGCTGAGGCCCAGGGAGAGACGAGTCATATACCTGATAGCTGGCAGCTGAACTTGGGAAGAAAGCGGAGCAGCCGAGACCGAGAGAGGAGGCCCGGAAAGAGACAAGCCTGATGCCGGGTTGCCCACAGCTGAGCTCCGGGGGACAGTAGATTCTGGAGGGGAAGGGAGAGACCTCGGCAGAGATCGATGGCCATCTTGCTTTGCCAAGTGGCAGGACAACAGGATGGTGCCTTGATTTGGACAGTACATAGCCTTGGAACTGTAAGCTTTTACCCTAATAAATTTTCCATTATAAAAGCCAACCCATTTCTGGTACTTTGCATCGGCAGCCCTGTAGCAAACTAAGACACACGTCTAATGTGGTTCTTTGGCAGTACGGAGGGCCTGGCAGTCACCTTTCAGAAATGAGGGGGCCCTGGGCCCAGGTGGGGGCTCAGAGCCCATCCCAGCCCCTTTCAGGATCCTTCCAACCACAGCACAATTCAGTCAGGCAGTGCAACAGAAGAGGTAATTTAGAGAACCTCCCACATTTTAAAAGTTAAAAAACATGCTCCTAAATATACCACAGGTCAAAGAAAAGCTTATCTTCCAAAAAATAAAATTTTTTTTAAATACTTAGAATGAAAATTAAAACACCAAGTGTCAAAACCTGTTGGATACACCTCACACTGCATTTCAAGGGAGATCTGTAGCTCATGACAGAAAAGAAGAAAGGCTAAGAATTAACAAGCTGCACATTTGACTTCAGAAAAAGAATACCAAAATAGAACCAAATAAAACAGAAAGAAGACAAGGGCAGAAATTTTAAAAACAGAAATCAAACATACAGCTGAGGGAATCAACAAAGCCAAAAGTTGGTTCTTAAAAATATAGACAAAAGTTGATGAAGAGAAAGAACAATAAATCATGTTAGAAACAAACAGGGCACATAACTACAAATCCAGCAGATATTTAAGATAAGAAAAATATGAACAACTCCGTGCCAATAAATTTGAAAATTTAGATGAAATTCCAAATTCCTAAAAAATTAAAATGATACAAGAATTTGAAAGTCAGGTATTAAAAGCCATTAAAAATATTAAATCAGCAGTTAAAAATCAAGCCACCAATAAAATATGAATCCCAGATAATTTTCTAGATAAATTTTTCCAAACTTTCAAGGAGGTCACTGTAATCTTGAATAAACTCTTCAAGAAAATAGAAAAGGTTCTGATATCAAAAAAGGAAAATTGCATGCTAATGAGACTCAAGAAAAGAGATGAAAAACCCTAAATACTGCCAAACCTAACCTAGCCAAGTATTAAAAAGGTAGTATATCACAAGCAAGCTGGATTTACTGCAAGAAATCAAGGGAGGTTTAGCAGCAGAAAATCTCTAAGTGTTATCCATCACACTAAAAAATTAAAGGAGAAAACCATATGATCTTCACAGTAGCTGCAGTACACGCATTTAGCCAATGAAATACACTCATCTACGCACTTACTCTGAAAAGGGGAGATCTACAGAAACCTACAGCAAACATCCCTCTGACCCTGGGAAATGTTAGAAGCTGTGCTTGAATGTCAAGGACAAGACAAGGATGCCCAGTATTCAACTCTGGACTGGAAGTCCTACAGGCACAGTGAGCTAAAGAACAAAAATACAGTAATTGGAAAGAAGCAAAACTGTCGTGGCTACAATTAATGCTCTTTGTCTGAGAAAACCCAAAGACTCTACAGGTAATTGGCCATAAAAAGAAAATACAAAAAAAATCAACTGCATTAAGAAAACTTAAAAATAAAAAATATATTGTCTAAAACAGAAAAAAAAAAAAAAAAAAAAAAAAAAAAAAAAAATAGACTCTACCAAAGAATCCATCTAACTGTTACATGTGCAAGACCTTTATGGAGAAAATTATAAAACTCTACTGAAAGACATTAATGAAGACCCAAAGAGAAGTTGGGCAAACCAAGCGGGTCCAACACTGCAGAGAGGCCAACTGCCTCCTAATTCTTCTGCACACTCCATGCAATTCCAACCAAAGCTCCACCTGGGTTTTATAAAGGGCCTTGTCCAGAGCCTTCTGAAGTGTATCCAGGAGTCCGGCCCAGGAGGGGCCTGGCCCTGGCATTGGGGGACAAAGCAGCCCTACAGAGGCCAGAGAGGGCGGTGCCAGCCCAAGACCCAGGCACAAGGGAGCGCAGCGCGGGTCAGAAGCAGACCCAGACTTGCCCTCCGAGGGCTCGCCCGCGCAGGCACACTGCGAGAGGGGGTCAGGCTGAAAGCAGGGTGGTTTTCCACGTGGGGAAAGAAAACGAAATGAGATCCCCACCCTGTACCATACACAAAAATTTTCAAAGACTTAGCTAGGAAAGACAGAACTCTAAAATGTCTAGAATATACAAGGTTATCTTTATGACCTTGAAGTAGGGCAAGGCTTCTACTCCGTGATTTTTTAACAAAACACAGAAAGTCTTAACCATAAAGGAAAGTTCTGTTTTTTTGGCTTAGTTAAGTTGTAATTCAGGAGCAACTATTTTTGCATATAACCGTTTTTGTGTTATGGTGTATGTGTGTGTGACTGTGTGTGTATTTCCAGACCAAGTAAGCTGAGTAAAATGTTTTTAAATAACATTTCGTTTTTCCTCTTCACTCATTAAGCATTTACTGCATTCTGATCATGTGTCCAGCTCTGTGCTGGTGCAAAAATAAAACGAGGATTCAAGGACTTTTCCTTCAAGGCAGCGAAATTCAGGAGAGGAGGCAGGAACAGAAGCAGCACGGACCCCACGGCAGCCCGCAAACAAGGTCCTGCACCACCCGCACCCACTCCGGAGCACACAGCGGCCCCGGGAGCTGCGCGTGCTCGCCAAGGTCACCCAGGCACTGGCTCCTGCCTCCGCTTGACCCTGCCCTGCCTTTGGGATAACCCTTTTCAGAGCACTCAGCTCCCCAAAATCACCAGCGCACCAATCTGGACACGCCCTGCAAAGCGCATCACTTCCTGGTGAAGAAAGCACCGTGACCCTGAGCCATCGTTTTAGCTTTAGGTCAAGCAAATGAGAGAATGAAACAAGCAGGGCTCTAGCAGCTACAAATTGCTGTGATTTTCTCATCAGAGCACCCCAAACAGGAAAAGGCCATAGAGAGGTAAAACAAATGCGTGCTACATTTAATTGGCTTTATCAACAGAAACTTCTGTAAACATTCCTAACCTTGGCATTAACCAAGAAAAATCTATTCGAATCTCCTCATTTAAAACCTTCAGTTTATCAACAATTTTCCCTGAATTAATTATTTCTTTTCAAATGTGAGCTAACGTTTTCCATATTCTAAAATCTCACTAGGAAGTGCTTCACTGCCCTGAGTTATTAATTTCTTGACTACAAAGAAATCAGGAACTCACCCCTACAAAGGGGGCTGTGGCATCAAGGAGAGGCCCATTTACATGGCTGGAGGGGCCTTTTCTGGGAGTGGCTGGGGAGGGGGCAGCCAACGCAGGCCCTTGCCAGCATTCACCATCAGCAAGGGAGAGTTTGGAGGGGCAGGGGATTTGGAATGCCACTCTCGAACACAAGCTAACAGCCAAGCCAAGCTCTAGAGGTCAGGGCAGACGCGTGCGCATGAAAACAGTATGTCTCGTTACCCACCTGCGTTCATGGATCACAACTGGAGCAAGGGGTAAGGAGGGGGTGGAAAGGGGTTTACTTCATCCACCTGGCAATTAGTCATTGCCTAGGGAGATGGGGGGGACACTTTTACCTAAAAAGTTTTATGCAATTATGACTGATGGATTAAGTGAGCCACACCACATGAAAATTGGAAAAAATCTAAAAAGCATCTGTAAAGCAGGTATCTGCCCCACCTGGAATCAAAGCACTAAACTTGGGGACTTGAAACTGAGGGAGTGCTGCCTGGGGGCGTGCTCAGGGGAAGACCCCCAAGACTAGGCGCTTCGCACCAAGTTTCAAACCCCGCCAGCACCCAGCCGGAGGAGAAGGTGCAGGTTTCCAACTTAGCCGCTGGGGTGTCTGTCCCCGCCATTCTTATGGTGAGGTTAGCTGCACGACTAGGGGACCTCAGGAGAACGCCACTGCAAGGAACCTTTCCAAGTTGCCACTTGTGGCCAGGGCTGGCCCAGGCCCCAACAGCTGTGACACCAACTGGCTGCAGAAGGAAAACAAACAGCACTGGTTTAGGTCACCTCTGCTGAGAGGGGACTGAGGGGCAGGGGGCCCAGTGGGGGCACATGCAGCCAACTGCAACTGGAGGGAGAGGACGGCCCCTTTCTGGAGCTCAGGGGAAGGGGCCCAGGGCCTGTGCAGGAAGCCACCAGGGCCCAACGCCAGCCTGCTGCTCAGTCCTCCAGCAGAAAGGCAGCTTTAAAGACAACCCACAATTAACAGGGGAACAATTATCTTCCTAATTTAGGTTAATTTCTACTTTGCAGCCTTACTTGGCAGGTGGGGGGGGGGGGCTGGAGACAGCTATGTGGGTGTTTGTTATTTTGTTTTTCTAAGTCCACACATTTTAAATACCGTGAAGATTTAAAATACCCACCAGCACTTTCTAGAAAAAGGGCCTAAGATCTAGAAAGCCTCTATTGTGTGGACCCCTTTCCAGGGGCCCCCCTCAGAGTGGCTGGCTGCATCTGCATGAAAAGGAAGCCTTTGTCAAGAGCTCACTGCCCCCCTGCAGAAGCTTCCTGGCATCACAATGCGGAGCCACAGGGACTCTGGGGGAGGCAGGCAGGGAGGGGGCAGCAGGGAGCCAGGGCCCAGGCCCAGCCAAGGCCCATGGCCCTGGATGTTAAGCATGTCCTGCCAGGGTGCGGGGTCAGCAGCCCCTGCAAGCTGCACTGGGCAAGAGCCTTGCCATGAAACCCTGTGCCCACTCCTGGGGTCCACGGGAGTGGAAAGGGTTAGTTTCAAGGAAGCCAGGGGTCTCTGCACAGAAAACACAGCGATGTCTGCCTGCTCCAGCCCTTGATGTCAGCTCCATGTGCAAGGCTGAGGTCTCTTCAGAGGTCTGTGGTGAGAACAGCCATGGACAGGGGCCCTGGCAGGCAGGAGGGGCCCTGACCAAGCTACCCAGCACAGACTAGCATGCTGCGGCCAGCTGCTGGGCATTGATGGTCCACCGAGCCTGCTTGAAAATTCATCTCTTCTGATCCCAGAGGACAAATGAAAGGCTCCTGCAGTGTCCTATCTGGTCATTAAGGCCAAGATAATGAGTCAGTTCCAAATTCAGGAACACCTCAAATGTCCCCAGTGGTCCCCTCCTAGAGCTGGGTGGGTGGGTGCTGGATGAGATGCCCGTGGTTCTTTACTGTCCTCTTTGGGGAGAGGGGGTAGGGTGGACATGAGCTACCAGGAGCCAAGAAGGCTATTTTTCACACCGGCTTTTCAGCGTAGAAACAACAAGGGCACTCAGGTCTGGAGGTGAAAGGCAGCCAAGCAGCACTCAAGGCCCCACCAGGCCCGTCACCAGGGAAAGGACATTCTCTAGTTGGAGTGATCATCCAAAACAAAACTCCATTACAAGCAGTTTTACTTAAAACAAAGCACACAGAGAAAACCACCACCAAGCAGCTGCAAGGAGCCTGGGTGCCTGAGCTTCCAGCTCGGCCCCACCCCCAGCAGACCCTCTGCTTCCCACAGGCGGGAGCCCTTGGGACCACCAGTCAAACTTGGAAATGAGCCCACTTTTCCCAAAAGTGTCTCAAGAGGACCAGGAGTTGCATGTGGTATGAATTCCCTGAAAAGAGAAACTGGAAAAGCCTATTATAAAAGGCTCTCAGCTGATTTCTCTCGCAGGGACTTCCCAGAACCTTCAAAGCTGGTAATCAACCACCTTCTGGATTTCCAGGAGCTTCATCCAGAGCAGCTGGACCGGGAGCTTGCAAGTCCCTGGGGCTCCAGAAAACCCCATTTCGAAGCAGCCCCTGCACTCTGCCCAGACGCCTCTGTGCGGGAACACCCACGGCCCTGGGTCCAGTGCCAAGTCTGAGGGTAGCTCACGGCTCCTACGGGAGGGGTGGGCAGGGTCCCCACGTGGGCAGTTCCCACACTCAGAGCAAAGAGCACAACAGGCAAGCAGTGGCAGGAAAATGGGACCTGTGGGGACCTCCGACTCTGGGCCAGTCCCTGGGCAAGGGGCTTGACCTCTGCCAGCCCACCTCTCTGACCTAATGACATCACAGTGCATGGAAGGACCACTGGGGAAAGGTCAAGTGCTAGTGCCAGGGAGCAGGGACCCTGTGGCCGCTGCTGAAGAGCCCCTGAGCGTGGCCAGCCTCCAAACCCCACCCCAGTCCCGCCCCTGCACTGAGCAGCTGGCCTGCAGGACCTGGACACAGTTTAGGTGCCAAACACCTGTCAAAAGGGATGAAGGAAAGCCCTTAAGGCAGGAACACTGGGCTCTGTCCTTCCTTAGAAAACCTTTTTAGGGGAAAAACATTTTTAAATGGCGAGTATTTGCTAAGCACCTGCTCAATCCCTAGGATGCTAAAACAAGAGGAGGACTTTAAATACATCCACTTGCAAGAAGAAAAAAGAATTTCCCAGAAGACATTTCTAGAGAGAGCTGGCCATTCAAATCGTCACCCCTCTTCCTGCCCATCCCCACATCCCTCTGCCTTTCATACAAAAAATACAAGCCAAACAAAATGCTCCACCAAGGTCCTCTGTGGCCCCCAGGTGGTTGAGGTCACCTCTAGGCCCAGAGCTGCTCCCTTAATATGCTCTGCCGGCCCTGGGGGACTCAGCGGGGGGCTCTAATGCCCTCCTGCAGGCGCCTCAAAGAACTGAAGGAAGCAGAGCTGTGGACCGTGTGGCGTGGCGTGGCGTGGCGTGGCCTAGGCGGGAGGGGAGGCCAGAAGGGCCACCAAGGGGAGGGCATCGTGGCAGCCCTGTGCAGGGCTTCAGTGGAGGATCTGCGCTGTAGGGAGGGACTTCTGGATAGACCGCTGGGAAGTCTGGAGTCCCTGGCCTCCAGAGGAGACATGGAGGCAGTGGGGACAGAAACAAGCAGATGAGGGAAGCAGGTTTTTCAGAAGCTGGAGCCACTACATGGATTAAATGTTGAGGATGGGAGAAAGAGAAGAGTCCTGCTGGACCCCTGGTTTGTGGGTGGGCGGGGCTGTCTTCCAGGGCTGGGGAACAGTGGTGGGGTTTGCTACATGGAGCGGCCCCCACGGGCGCGAGGCTCCGAGGAACGGCAGAGCTGGGGCAGAAAGGGGACATACCCCAGGAGCAGACAGCAGGAAGGAAGGGGTGACCGTGAGGCCTCTGGGCAGCTCGCCTGCCCAAGGACCGCCGCGGGGACCTGGGCGACAGGGCAGGGCACGCGTGCCAGCTGCTTCTGCTCCACTCCAGGGAGGAGCGTAACTGACAGTGGGGGGGGGGATCCAGGTCATCAAGCTTCAGGACGGCATCCACCCAATAAAACGTTCACGGCCTCCAGGCATTTGCAAAGCATTTTAAAAATAATATGGAAAGATGATTACAGTAAAACGGCAAGTGCGAAAAGCAAAGTTTCTATTCATCAAGAGTTGGATTATGTAAAATCCAAGCATCCACAAGGACACAAGAAAAAGGGCTGGAACAAAACATACCAATGTCACTGTGGTGACCCAAGCACAATGCCAGAGAGAGGAAGAGGAGTGGAGTTTTCCCCGTCTTCGTGTTTTATTCTTTTAAAAACTGTCCTTAAAGAAGCAGGTTCTACCTTTATAACTAGAAGGACAAGCACGGCTGCGTGTTCAAAGAGAATGCTCCCGCAGCCCTCTTTAGCATTCGGTGTGGCTGCCTTTCCTGCTGGCTCACCCAGAGCTCTTCATTCTGGTCTGTGTCCAGCTGACTGTTCCTGGTGAGTTTGTTTTCTTTAAGAAATAAACTGTCCTCACCAAAACCAGCATCAGCAGCAAGACCCCTGCCAGGGGTCTCCAAGGGCCCAGACCACATGAGAAGGCGCGGCTGCTTTCCAGGGCCGCCTTCTCCCAAGACCCCACAGAGAGCTTCTCACAAGCCCAGCGCCTTCCCAGGGCTCGGGCCTGATCTTCCCTGAGACTCCTCCACCGCTCCCCGGACAGTCCCCGCCAATCTGGGGCTGCTGCTTACAGGCGGAGCACTGCCCTAAGCCTCAACCTTCACGAAAGCCATCTCCCGTTTCACAGCGGACACAGGCACAGAGGGGTCAAGGACAGCCCAAGGTCACCCAGCAAGAAAAGGGCAGTGCCCAAACCAGAGCCATGCCCACGGTCAGAAGGTGACCTCTGCAGAGCCCTCACGTGTGCTCCTGGATGTGGGCCAGGGCTATGGATGCCATTGCTCTGTCGTGGGGGCGCCTTCAACGTGAAACCAGGGCAGGCGTCGGCCCTCAGCCCTCCAGGAGAGGCCTGCACCCTTGGGTTGTTTTCCCTTGTTACCATCTGTGGTTCTTTCCGTCCTTCTGTGCCCTCTCCCTTTCCCCCCACTACCCCCTTCCTCCCTCTCCCTCCCTCTTTCTCTCATGCCACCCCTCTCTTTCAGGGCAGTGGTCAGAGAGTGCCGGCCCTCTGGCTCTAGAGGCACCCCATGCCATCTCCAGAGGCCTCCGGCATCTTGCAGGGCTTGCTCAGAGCTGGCATCTAAGAGAAACTGCACTTGTTTTTGTAGACTTAGCATGTATCTGGTGATTTCTGGCTCTTGTACCTTGAAAATAAGTCCTTAAATAACAATCTGTTGCAGTGCTCCTCAAAGCTGCCTGCAGATAATGGGAGGCTTGTGAAACACCCAAGTTTTCTGGAGATTTGCTTCATTCAGGTCTAGGGTGGGGGGTGGGAACCAGGGTTTTAACCTGAGCTCAGGAGATTTTCAGAAAACTCTGGATTAGTAATTAAACTCACCAAGACTGACTAAGTCAGACAATCGTGGAAGTATTTGCTCTAATTTCCCTTGACTTTCAATATTTGATTATTTTTGCCAAAGAAATCATAACAGTGATCCAGATGGTCTCCAAATGATGATCCCTAAGCGCAGGGAAAAAATAACAAGACTTCCATTTCCACTGATTTTTTAAAAATAGGTTCCCCCCAAGAGATGGCTCCCTTAGCCGTTTGCTCATTGTTTTTGCTCAGTGTCTGCTCATTGTTTGTTCGTCTTCAGGAGGCACCGGGAACTGAACCCGGGACCTCCCATGTGGGAGGCAGGCGCTCAACTGCTTGAGCCACACCTGCTCCCTCCACTGATTTTTCTATTTAAAAAGGGACTCAAGGGGAAGCGGGTGTGGCTCAATGGATAGAGCCCCCGTTTACCATATGGGAGGCCCCGGGTTCGCTTCCCGGGGCCTCCTTGTGAGGGCA
>JAQZBX010111248.1:0-10300 GCA_029593785.1 Cabassous unicinctus
AAAAAAAAAAAAAAAGAAAGAAATTGTATTAAACAATACGTATAAAATTTTATTGCTGGGACTACAAGATATAGATAAGTAATATATTTGACAATAACTACATAAAGGAGGGTAATGGGAATGAAGCCATATTAGAGTAAAGAAATATCAGATAGGGGAGTGAATGTAGCTCAAATGGTTGAGCTCCCACCTCCCACATGGGAGATCCCACGTTTGGTTCCTGGTGCTTCCTAAAAAAACAAAGCAACAAGCAAAACAAACGAAAAAAACCCAACTCAGGGAAGCCAATGTGGCTCTGTGGTTGAGCACTGGCTTCCCACATACAAGGTCCTGGGTTCAATCCCCAGCCCCCAGTACCTCAAGAAACAAAAACAAAACAAACAAACAAACAAAAAAGAAATAACAGATGGTAACTCAAATCCATGGGGAAAAAATAAAGAGAACCAGAAATGGTAATTAAGAACATATACATATATATATATATATATATATAAAGTCTTGGTAGACAGAGCTGGGAGTCTGAGGAAATCAAGGCAGCTAGAATTCACAGTGCAGTTATCAAAGAGAAGACAACTGCATAGCATAAAATTCCTGGAGCTCTACAGAGGATTCCCCTTAAGTAGTTAACCTGTGTAGGGATGAGTGTGTGTAAGAGAGGAAACTATCAAAGACAAGGGAAATAACTACCCAAAAGGATTCAAGGGACCACTACTCATAACTCACACAGGGCTAGGAAAAGCGCCTGTTCCTAATAGCCATAGGAGAAAACCTCAGGTAGTATAGAGGGTATATCTAAAGGAGATCTTACCTCAAAAGCCAAGATTTAACCCTAGACAAGAAGTTCACAGCCAGGGGTGATTTTGTTCCCCTGAGCTACAGGAAAGATTGAGCATTTTAAACAGAGATATGGAATATATTTTTTAAAAACATACATAAACTGAAATCCTAGAGATGAGAACTAAAATACAGGCATACCTCAGAGATATTGCAGGTTCGGTTCCAGACCACTGCAATAAAGCAAATATCGCAATAAAACAAGTCACGTGAATTTTTTGGTTTCCAAGTGCATATAAAATTTTTATTTATACTATATTGTAGTTTATTAAGTGTGCAATAACATTATGTTTAAAAATGTGTATAACTTAATTTAAAAATATTTTTTTTGCTTAAAAACACTAATCATCATCTGAGCCTTCAGTGAGTGGTAATCTTTTTGCTGATGGAGGGTCCTGTCATGATGTTGATGGCTGCTGGCTGAAGGTTTGGATTGCTGTAGCAATTTCTTAAAAAAAGAAAACAATGAAGTTTACTGCATTGATTGACACTTCCTTTCATGAAAGATTTCTCTGTAGTATGTAATGTTGTTTGATAGCATTTTACCCAGAGTAGAACTTCTTTCAAATTGGAATCAATCCTCTCAAACCCTGTTGCTGCTTTATCAACTAAGTTGATGTAATAATCTAAATCCTTTGTTGTCATTTCAACAATGTTCATAGCATCTTCAACAGGAGTAGATTCCATCTCAAGAAACCACTTTCTTTGCTCATCAATAAGAAGCAACTCCTCCTCTGTTCAAGTTTTATCATGAGATTGCAGCAATTCAGTCACATCTTCAACCTCCACTTCTAATTCTAGTTCTCCTGCTATTTCCACCACATCTGCAGTTACCTCCTCCACTGAAGTCTTGAACACCTCGAAATCATCCATGAGGGTTGGAAACAGCTTCTTCCAAATTCCTATTAAATGTTGATATTTTGATCTCCTCTCATTAATCATGAATGTTCTGAATAACATTTGGAAATGAATCCTTTCCAAAATGTTTTCAATTTACTTTGCCCAGATTCATCAGAGGAATCACTATCTATGGTAGCTATTGCCTTACAAAATGAATGTCTTCAATAATAAGACCTGAAAGTCAAAATTACTCTTTGATCCATGGGCTGCAGAGTGGATGTTCTATTAACAGGCATGAAAACAACATTCATCTCACTGTACATATCCATTAAAGCTCTTGGGTGACCAGGTGCATTGTCAATAAGCAGTCATATTTTGGAAGGAAACTTTTGTTCTGAGCAGGTCTCAACAGTGGGCTTAAAATGCTGAGTAAACCATTTGTAAACAGATTTGCTGTCATCCAGGCCTTGTTGTTCCATTTATAAAGCACAGGCAGAGTAGATTTAGCATAATTCTTAAAGGCCTTAGGATTTTCAAAATGGTAAATGAATACTGACTTCAACTTAAGGTCACCAGCTGCATTAACCCCAATTAGAGTCAGTGTGTCCTCTGTAGCTTTGCTGCCAGACATTGACTTCTCTTTTCTAGTTACTCAAGTCCTAGATGGCATCTCCTTAGAATAAAAAGCTGTTTCATCTACATTGAAAATCTGTTGTTTAATTTACCACCTTCATCAATTATCTTAGCTATTTGGTCTAGAAAACTTGCTGCAGCTTCTACATCAGCACTTGCTGCTTCACCTGGCATCTTTAAGTTACGAAGACAGCATCTTTCCTTATACCTCATGAACCAACCTCTGCTAGCTTTTTTTCTGCAGCTTCCTCACCCCTCTCAGCCTTCACAGAATTGAACAAAGTTAGAGCCTTGCTCTGAATTAGGCTTTGGCTTAAGGGAATGTTGTGGCTGGTTTGATCTTCTATCCAGACCACTGAAACTTTCTCCATGTCAGCAGTAAGGCTGTTTCACTTTCTTATCATCACTGGAGTAGTACTTTTAATTTACTTCAAGAAATTTTCCTTTGCACTCACAATTTGGCTACCTGTTTGGCACAAGAGGCCTAGCTCTCACCTGATCTTGGCTTTCAACATGCCTTCTTCACCAAGCTTAATCATTTCCAGCTTTTGATTTTAAAGTGACAGACATGAGACTCTTCCTTTCACTTGAACACACAAAGAGGCCATGGCAGGGTTATTAACTGGCCTAATTTCAATATTGCTGTATCTCAGGAAATAGGGAGGCCCTAGGAGAAGGAGAGAGATGGGGGAACACCTGGTTGTTGGAGAAGTCAGAACACACACAACATTTATCAATTAAATTCACTGTCTTATATGGGTATAGTTCGTGGTGCCCCAAAAAATTACAATAGTAATATCAAAGATCACTAACTACAGATCACCAAAACAGATACAATAATAATGAAAAAGTTTAAACTATTAAGAGAATTACCAAACTGTGACACAGAGACACAAAGTGAGCACATGCTGTTGGAAAAATGGCACTAATGGACTTACAAGACACAGGGTTGCCATCAACCTTCAATTTGTAAAAAACACATTCTCTGCAAAACTCATTATCTGAGAAATACAATAAAGTAAAGCACAATAAAATGAGGTACACCTGTATATGAGATGAAAAGCACACCAGATGTGGCATCCTGTTGGCCAAGATGGTGGCATAAGACGCTCCGGTGTTCTGCTCCCCACAGAATCTTTGAATACCTAGTAAAACTGGCAGAGCCATCTTCCTCAAAACCCTAGAAAATAGTTAAAGGGTTGCAGAGAGGTGTGGAGCCTGCTTGTGTTTCCAGTGAGGGTCCCTGGCTCTGTTCCAGAGGGAGCAGAGTAACCCCTATGTGCATCATGGGGTGCCTGTACATCATTGCCAATCTACTGGGTGGCAGGCACATCTCAGACTCACCATCCAAGAATTTTCCATGCACGCAGAAGCAGCTTGCAGGCAGCTAAAGCAGTGTAAGATATAGAATGAACAAACAAAATGCAGTATACACATACAACAGAATATTTTTCAGCCATAAAAAAGAATGAAGTTCTGATACATGGGACAACATGGATGAATCTTGAAGACATCAGGTTGAGTGAAAAGGCCAGACACAAAAGAACAAATATGGTATGATCTCACTGATAAGAAATAATTAGAATAAGCAAATTCATAGAGTCAGAAACTAGAATGCATAGGTGGGCAGGACCAGGAATAAGAGTAGGGAATGGGAGTTCATGTTTAATTGATACAGTGTTTCTGTCTGGCATGATGGAAAAGTTTTGGAAGTGGATAGTGGTGGTGGTGGTGCAATATTGTGAATGTGAATGGCACCAATGAATTGAAAATTTGAATGAGGTTGAAAGGGGCAATTTTTGTTTATGTATATATTACTAGAACAAAAATATATTTTTAAACCATAGCACTGTACAACACAAACAGTGAACCCTAATGTAAACCATGGACTATAGTTAATGGTACAATTATAATAATATTCTTTAATCAACTGTAACAAATGTATTACATTAATGTAAGGTATTAACAATGGGGGTATATGGGAACTCTGTGTTTTCTATATGGTTTTTCTACAAACCCACAACTTCTCTAATAAAATAAAATAATAATAATAATGATGATGATGATGATGGAGGACTGCCCCCTGATGTCTGAAGGCCTTCCAAGTGCAGGCCTTTTGTCAGGCACTTGCATGAGGTTGAGCAGGTGACCACATGCATATGAATATATAAGGATCCTACCAATACAAACAAACGTTAAAAGAAAAAAAAATTAATAATTATATCTATTGGTCACCTGCGGAGAATACGGTTAGAGAACAAACTCAGTTTGAAAACTAGTCAAGATAGAATGGGAAGGTGTGTTGAGTCATCTAGGAGGGTACTGGAAAGATAAAGAAGCCAAAGGAAAACCAAGAGTTGCTTGCCCCTGTGGCTGGAAAAAACACATATACCCTGCCCTCAGGGCAAGCAGCCTCTGTGGAGCCCCTGGCTTGCTGCTGCCAACAGACTGGGACAGAGCGTTCTCTGGGAGGAAGAGGGGTCTAACAGAGTGGAGAGTGGTTTCTTTGCATTGAGTTTGGCCAGCTGAGCCCCCTTTGAATCTTGGAAGGGACACCAACTTCACAAGGAGAGGGGAGGTGGGATTTGGTCAGGCAGGCTGTCACACCCAGCTGCCTGGGGAGACAGAAGAACCAGATTAGAGAGGGGGCGGGGACAGGGCCCTAATCTGCAGGACTCTAGCAGACCATAGAAGTCTAGAACGCCTGGGGGAAAGGGGGCAGATAGCTTTCTGAAGTCTAACTGACCTAAGGAGACAATTTAGCTCAGTGGAGGAAATCCTGCCTTGCATATAAGAGGTCCCTGGTTCGATTCCTGGGTCTCCTTAGAGATGTGATCAAGAGTAATCCAGTGGGTTATCAGGTACCCAGCTGATACCTGATGACAGAGAAGATACAGATATTCTTTTTGAATTAGGTTTTCTTGGATCTGTTGTTTTTTTTTTTTAAGGTTCCTTTTTTTCCCCCCTTATTTTACTGACTAAAACCTGGTATATCACCTGCAGTAGGCAGGCTGCAGGGTGATTGATTGACGAACACCAGCAGCCTGAGAAGCTCCTTAGGGACCTAGGAGGGAAAGTTGTTTTTCCTTGGTTGTTATCTGTTTGTTTTAGTTGCTGCTGTTTTGTTTCTTGTTTATTGTGTTTCCCCCCCTTTTTTTCCTTTTACCAATTTTTTTTCTACCTACATAATTTCTTTTCTTTCTTTCATTTTTCTATCTACTCTTTTCTGTTGTTCATCTTTCATCCCACCTCTTTTTGTTTGGTCTTCAATTTTTTTTTGTTTTTATTTCTCTCACTATTTTTTTCTCTGTTTTCTTTATCTTTTTCTTTTTACGTTTTCTTTTCCTCTCTTCTCATCATTCCAGCCTTTTAATTCATCCTATATATTTCTCTCTATTTTCTTTCTAGTTTCATTTTTCTCTATTCCACTTTTTTATTATTATTGCTCTGTACTTCTTATGATTTTTTACTCGTGTTAATTATTTATTTTCCTAGGTCTTATACAGTTCCTCTTCTACCTTTTGAAATTACTACTACTATTATTCTTTTTCTCTTCCTATCTCTTTCCTTTTCTCTGGTCCTAATTTTTTTTTCCCAAGGGAACATAGACAACAGCAAGGAAACAGAATACGAGGAACAAAGTGTCAAAGTGAAACCTTTTAAAAATATATATATATAAAATAACATTTATGTAAGAAAATTCATATATATGCATATGTATTTATATATCATTTTACAAATATTGGTATGTACTGTGAAAAATCTTGATTTTTATGAACAATAAAAAAATAATAATAATAAAAATAAATAAATAAATAAAAAAGTGAAACCTTATCACACATACAAAAACAACAACAAAATAAAACCCTAGAGTAGAAAGAGAAGCTAACCAACCAAATAAACCAATCAAGATAAATAGATGCTTAGACACCAACAAAAAATAACAAGCCATACTAAGAAACAGGAAGACACAGCCCAAACAAACAAACTAAAAAACAGGAGGAGATGCAGAGCATGGGCCAATTAATGAGAGATGTCCAAACAAATATCATGAATCAACTTAATGAAGTGAAGGAAGAGATTAAGGACATTAAGAAGACACTGGAGCACATAGCAAAGAAATTGTAAACATATATAAAAAGATAACGGATATGATGGTGATGAATGGCACAATGCAAGAAATCAAAAAATATACTGGAAGCACATAACAGCAGATTTGAACATGCAGAGGAAACAATCAGTGATGTGGAAGACAGTACATCTGAACTCAGAAAGATAGTAGAAGAGATAAATAAAAACATAGAAAAAAACCTAGGGACTTGAATGACAACACAAAGCACACAAACACACATTATAGGCATCCCAGAGAGAGAGTAGAAGGAAAAGGGGGCAGAAGGAGTGTTGGAGGAAATAACAGCTGAAAATTTCCCAACTCTACTGAGGGACATTGACATATATGTCCAGGAAGCACAGTGCACCCCAAACAATGTAAATTCTAACAGGCCTATCCCAAGACATATACTTGTCAAATTGTCCAATGCTCAAGACAAAGAGAAAACACTGAAAGCAGCAAGAGAAAAGAGATCCATCACATAGAAGGGAAGCTCGATAAGATTAAGTGCTGATTTCTTATCTGAATCCATGGAGGCAAGAAGGCAGTGGTAAGACATAGCTAAAGTACAAAAAGGAAAAACTTCCAGCCAAGAATTCTCTATCCAGCAAAGCTAGCATTCAAAAATAAGGGAGAGTTCAAAATCATCATAGATGAACAGAAATTAAGAGAGTTTGTCAATAAGAAACCTGCCCTTCAAGAAATACTAAAGGGAGTTCTGCAGGTTGAAAGGAAAAAACGGGTGAAAGAGAGTTGGAGGAGAGTGTAAGAATAAGTAAAAAGATAAAAAGAGAACAACATATGGCATATATAAACCTAAAGAAAATATGGCTAATGTAAGTAATTCCCTGACAATAATAACATTGAATGGTAATGGCTTAAACTCTCCAATCAAGAGACACAGATTGGCAGAATGGATAAGGAAATATGACCACATCTATACGATGTTTACAAGAAACTCATCTTAGACCCAGGGACAAAAGAAGGCTGAAAGTGAATGGCTGGAAAACAATTTTACATGCAAACAATAACCAAAAAAGGGCATGAGTAACTATAGTAATATCGAACAAAATAGACTCTAAATGCAAATCTATTGTACAAGGAAAAGAAGGCCACTATATATTAATAAAAGGGGTAACCTGGTCTAGTAAGACACGAGAATCTCTTCTCCAGAAAAATAGCTAGAGGACAGGCTGAAACAGCCCCGAAAAAGATCTTCTGGGGTTTAGGACAGCAGGTGAAAGCTGCACACCACCCAGAGGAGAGAGGGACAAAAGAGGGAAATCGTGACGACAGAACCATGAGTTGGAACCAGCAGTGGCTGCTGCTGCCAGCACCCTCCCCCACACCACAGACTCTTTAGAATTCTTGGGCCTCCAGGCCTGTGACTACAAGACAAAGGGGGCTCCAGGGATCTACCACCCCAGGAAAGGGGAGAGAGAGGGACACAGCCTAAGGCTGACTCAGCTTCTGACCCACAAATTTGGTCTGCTGTGTCCCAAGAGCCCTTCCAGGCCAGGTGGGGCTGTGTCATTGTTTGCCTTGGAGCCTGCAAGGGGCTAAAGATATACAACACTCCCAATCTCCTTCTCTACTAACAGGGACTGATTGTTGAGGACTCAGAGGGGAGTGGAAATATTTCCTAGCTGGGAAAAGGGAGGGGGCTTCCAGAGAAAGCTGGAGAACTATCTCAGAGAAAGTTTGAAATACAATGCTCCTAGCCTCCAGACACGAAGCTCTATCACATTGATCTGGTCTGTGTTGTAACAAATACATTCCAACTAGGAATTGAATTGAGAGCTGCCAAAGACCGCCATCTCCTGGCAGACCAAGGAAGTGCATACAAGAAAATTAAAAATAAGTAGGAGAGGCTTTTTCTGGCCTCTATAGCCTCCCTGCCCAAGGCCCTATGAAACAACTCTACACCCAATTACTGGGTCCAGCGCCCAGTTTTGAGCAACCAGCAGGACAATCCTAACAATCGAGGTCAAGCCAAAAATCAAAAGAGCTGAAGTCACTCACAGCCTCCTGCCACTAAATCCCTAAAAAAGAGAAAGAGAGTCACTGACCTGATTTTGTGATAATCAGGGTAGGCTAAACATTTGCTATATTAAAAACCATGCATGTATCCCCAGACATAGTTTTTCACCCTAGGTCTGGTTTTTAGAATGCTGGTGATAAATTAAGCCTAATTTATTATATGAACATCCTGTATAGGAAAAGACTGTAACTTTGGGTATCTTTGGTCAACCTTAAGAGATATAGCAGGGGAACAGATGTGGCTCGGGTGGCTGGACGTCCGAATCCCATATGGAGGGACATGGGTTCGATCCCTGGGACCTCCCAGTAAAAACAAAAAAAAAGAAAAATATAGAAGGCGCGTGGGCCACCAGGCCCCACGAGTGGGTGAGCCATCAGGCCCCTTCCGCGGGAGTGCCACAAGACCCCGCAAGTAGGTAAGCCATCAGGCCCCAGGTGTGGGTGAGCCCCCAGGCCCCGTGCATGGGTGTGCCGCCAGGCCCCGTGTGCAGGTGTGCCATCAGGCCACACAACAAGATGATGATGTAACAGGAGACTGGCACAAGGGAGAGCCAAGACGAGATGCACTGAAAAACCGGGAACTAAGGTGGCACAGGTGGTGGGATGCCTCTCTCCCACATTGGAGATTCCGAGCATCGAATCCCAGTGAAGACAGGAGGAGAAGGATGAGAAGAGAGGGCAGGACACAGACACAGAGAGCTGCCCAGTGAATGGACACAAAAACAGCAAAAACTGGGGGTGGGGGGAGCTAAAAATAGATAAAAATAAGTAGATAAATAAATCCTTTAAAAAATGTATAGGGGAGGAAGATACGGAATATAGTTAGTGGTGATACTTTGAAGATGCACTTTCATGATTTGTTAGCAGGTGTTTCACAACAATGCAGGGTGTTTGGGGGTGGGGGGGTGATGTGTGGGAGCCCGGTATGATGTTATGCATATTTCTATTGTAAGTTCATGATGTTTACTGAACACTTAAACTTTATGTATGCTCATAGATGAATGATATTCTTCAATAAATTGTTTTTTAAAAAGAGAGAAAGAGACTGAGCATCTGAGTAAACTACATCCTAACCAAATGCCTCAACACCAGCAAAAAATTACGAGCCATACTAAGAAAACAGAAGACATGGCCCAAGAAAAGGAATACATCAAAGTCCCAGAAGAGATGCAGAATTTGAGAAAACTAATCAGGGAGATGCACACAAATTTCCAAAATCAGTTAATGAGTTGAAAGACAATATAGTTAAATAGATAAATGACAGCATGAAGACATTGACCAAATGCAAAGAAGAATTTGAAATATTGAACAGAAAAGTAACAGAGCTCATGGGCATGAAAGACACAAAAGGTGAGATCAAAAACACATTTGAGGCATAAAACAGCTGACTTGAAATGACAGAAGAAAGAATAAGTGATACCGAAGACAGGAGAGCTAAAATTGAAGAGAGAAAAGAATAGAGAGAGAAAAGAATGGAAAAAATTTGAGCAGGGGCTCAGAGAGTTGAATGACAACACAAAACGCAACAATAAACGTGTGATGGGAGTTTCAGAAGGAGAACAGAAGGGAAAAGGGGCAGAAAGAATATCTGAGGAAACAATAGCTGAAAATTTCCCAATTCTCACGAAAGAAATGAACTTACATGTCCAACAAGCGCATCATACCCCATTCAGAATAAATCCCAATAGACCTATGCCAAGACACATACTACTCAGAATGTCAAAGATAAAAAGAAAATTCTTAGAGCAGCAAGAGAGACCACGTACAACGGTCATCCAATACGACTTCGTGCAGATTTCTCTTCAGAAACCATGGAGGTGAGAAGACAGTGGTATGATACAA
>JAQZBX010111249.1:0-10303 GCA_029593785.1 Cabassous unicinctus
GTTTTAGTGCATGGGGCTTCCTGATATTTGGAGTTTAAGTCCTTTGAGCCAAGTATTTTAATGATTCATCTTGAGGCAAATATTTTAACTATTTCAGAAAACCTGTTACTACCAGTTGATAGTTTCTGAATGGATGGGATTATTTCTATTTCTGTTCAAAGATTTGTGTCATTCAGGGTAGAAAACCCCACTATGCTCTCAACAACATTTTGTAGCAGTGGGATAAGATTTGACTGTTCTTCTCTTACAGCCTCAAAAATTGGTAGAATCTGAGTGTCTTCAGGCCAGCCTCGTGGAGATGCTGTTCTCTGAAGATTAAGAATTGATGATGGCAATTGTACCTTGATTTCCTGACCTAGCTATAGTTTAAACAAAACTGCATACTTGCTTAGAATTCATGTTGGCAATAATGTTTTAAAAACAAAAACAAAAAAACCTATGTCTAAACAAGAGTGCTATTAAAAATGCTCATTAACCCTGTTTGCTTGTAATATATGAATATCTTTAAGATATGGTTAAATTTAAGAATAGCAATAACTAAAAGGAATGTATTATTGGAGGTGACAGATATATCTAAAAATCCCTAATGTTGCAGTAGACAACATCCAACTTTCTAAGACCTTTGACCTTAAATTCTATGAATCTGCAAAGCAATTGATATTCTTAATCCCTTGGGCTTTAGAATGTAGAATTTAACCTCACCACTGAAGGGAAGCACAGCACTTCTAATCCAGGAAGTTTGTTTTGCAGCTGTCTGAATGTGCTTCACTTGGGATGAAATGGGTGGCAGAGAGGGGACTAAAAAGTATAACCTAATAACATCAGAAACTCCAGCCCTTGAGTCAGTCCCACTAATTCTCCAACTTACTAGCTATGTAACCATAGGAAAGTTCCTTAACCTATCTAAACCTTAGTTTCCTTTTCTATAAACAAGGATTGTTCTGAAAAATGTCAGCTTTCCCAAGAATGAGCATAAATGCTTGAAGCACCACATCTTTGTTCTAGCCTAAGGTCAAGTCTAATTAGTAGTTCACGAAACTTCTCCCCCTGCCACCACTAAGTAGGTCAGTGACATACCAGTGAATCTTCCTTATAGCTATCTTGCAAAACAAGTGGTGATAACAGGTAGGTCCTCCTTTTCTTCAGAATTTAGAACCTTTAAGCAACTCTTGCTCTACAATTTAAAGAAGCCATATACTTTGTTCTTTTCTTTCTATGGATAAGAGGGGTGGAGAAGCTGATCCAGAGAATGAGGTTCCAGGAGATGGATTTATCCTAGCCATTACTGTATGTCAAGAACAGGTCTAGGCTTTTAGTGCTGGTATATGTGGTGGCCCTGCCCTACCCCATCCTTCACTGTCTCCTTAAATTGGTCTAAAGCATCTAACATTTCAGTTTTTATTCAGATGACTGTATTATATAATAATAAAATTTACAAAACCACAGGAAAATCAAAGTAGAACAATTGCAGTTTAACAGAAATAATTAACAATAAAAGTTGGCTGGATTAAATAGCATACTAAAGGCTCTAGGTGCTACCACAATAAAGATAGGTAAGAGAGTCTTTTTTGTCTTCACTGTACAAAAGAAATATAATATATACATGTCTTAAGAGCCTGGTCTTTATCCAGCTTGTCACTTTCCTGATGTGTTATTTTGCTGTTGCTGCTCTGCCAGGGCTTGTTGAAGGCGCATCCGCTTCCGAGAATAGTGCTGCCAGTGCAGAATTTGCTGTTCATCAATAAATTTCGCACACTGAGCATTGACCAGCTCCTTGCGGAAGTGTTCATATTGAAGCAGTTCTAACATGTGTAAACACTGAGGGTACCTGGGTTTAAGTTATAAGTTAAAAATCAACATAATTTAAGTCAATAAGTCAAGCTCTAATTCAGTTAGTCACTTAAAAAAATGATCTTGTAGCCTACCATTTCTATAAATTAAGTTTGTATACTTCAGTGATATTTTTTTCCTGTTTATGCAGAGAAGCTAGTCATCAAAATTTTCAAAAGTGAGAAAATTTAAGTTCAGAAAGATTAAATAACTTGCCCAAGGCCATACATTTCTGGTGAACAGAGTCGATATTTGGGGTGAAATGGTGCTATTCTAGGTTTCCAAGATGAGAAACATGAACAAACATTTTTATCTTAGTAATTATGTTTTTGGTAAATATTGATTTTCCATCAACAGTGATAAAAAGACAAGTCCTATTTAAAAGTGAGTCAATTTCAAAAAGAACTGTGCACAAATACTGTGCTCTAGTTTTCCACAGGGATACAGCAATTCTGAACTTTATGTATACTGTAGGACTGATCAAATAAGTATAGTGTGACTAAAGAAAGCCAGATTTCTGGCTATCAGAAAAGAAGTTACAGTTAAGGAAAGAGGGTTAGGCTAGAATGAACCCCGTGTTGTTGAAATGGAATTGAAAATATCAGTGTGAACTCATGGCTTTTAAAACATGCAGACACATAAAGAAATACAGACATACACACATTTCCTAGTCTTATCTGCTCAGACAGCCTAAAAGCAATGACACTGTAGTACCAATGGGCACTTAGTGTCCAGATCATTGCTTTTAAATACCATTTCCAGGGTTCCTTGGAGAAATGGCTAATTCCAGGGCTAGGGCAGGGAAAGTACAAGATGAGCCTAGAATATTACACAGTGCCAAAAAGAAAAGTGCTCAGAAAATGATGAAGTGATCTGTGATTTGATCAAGAAATATATACCTGGAATACTTAGAGCAACAGAATATATAATTATAACCCGTAACAAAATAATCCAAGAGTCCATACCGATATAAATGAATGAATCGAGGACAAGGGAATGGTCTGCCTTACAACAGAACTCCAACTAATAAATGTAAAAGGAATGATGGTTTTAGTAAATCACCACAGTGAAAACTGCTGCAGGCAAGAATCTTCAATGTTAAAATTAGTGGGCAAAAGTATGATACAAAACAAGATATTTACATAGTCTTAAAGTATCTTTCCACAAGATACTTATTAAATACAATGGGGAAAAAGTATCCTGAGAGTGGAGAAATCTGGCAGCCACCATCTTAATCTAGTGATCAAAGTTAGCATCACCAGTAGTGGGATAAATCAACTTCATGGGACTCCTGACCAACTATACCAAGATAGACACATCCCTGCTGCATTAAGATCATGAAAGCCAAAAAGACTGAGGAACTGAGATAAGGAGACTAGGAAAACATAACTAAATGCAACATATGTTCCTAGACTGAACACTGTATCAGATACAGGACATCAGTGAGACAACTGGCAAAATTTATATGAGGGCTGTAGATTAGATAAAAACAATGTCCTGGTTTGGTAACTACTGTGGTTATATAAATGATAATATTTGGAGAATCTAGGCGAAGAATAGACAGGAATTCTCTACTATTTTTACAACTTTTTGTAAGTAAATGAAAAGTTAAATAAAATTTAAGTGAGTAATCAAAAATTATTTAAGCAAGTAAATAATACAGAGTATATAAAGCAAAAATCATGCAAGTGGTAGGGAAGTATGGGAAACTATACTAAGAGCAGTGCTTCTCAGATCTTGATAAGCATATGAATCACTTGGGGAATCTTCTTAAAATGCAGACTCTGATTCAGTGGGTCTGAGCTTTGCATTTCTAATAAACTCCAAGTGATGCCAATGCTGCTGGTCTGAGGACCACATACCATGCTATCTTCCCAAGATAGTAAAGGTTTGCTATCTAAACTCCAAAGATAAAAAGTTGCTTGTAATTGCTGTTAGCTTAGCCTAGAATGTTCTACTCACACCTGCCCGGTCTAATTCCTTTTCATGAGTGCATCAGTAGTTAAAAAGACCTGGGTTTGAGTTCCAACTCTGCCATTACAAGCTGGGTTGCCTTGAACAAGATACTTAACCTCTCTTAAGTTCAGTTTCTTCATCTGCAAAATAAGTTAACGTGACAACCAGGAGAATGTGAGCTCAAGTAGACATTTGGACATGCAGTGATCATTTATTTTAGATATTAGATGGCAGAGTAAGGAATTATATTCTCTAATAGGCTACAATTATAGCCTTTAAACAAACAAGATGAAACAGAAGAGGTATGAAAGGAAAGTTCTGCATTTAATTTTAAAACAATAAACAAAATATGAATGGAGAACTCAATTAACAGCATTGATGAAAGGAAAAACTGAAAGGTTTTAGTTGAAAGTGCCCAGCAAGTCAACCATGTGCGCGCCCACACACTCGCACGCTCACACACACACTACAGTAACATAAACTTAAGTTGAATAGAAGTGTAATGTCCACATAAAAGAAATGCCAAATAAGTCCACCATACCATGACCACATCTTAAGGACTGTGTTTAGTTCCTGGCCGAATAGGTGTAAAGCACAACTGCCAAATATCCAAATGGGGGCACCTGTACTTGTAAGGAGTCTGGAAGGCATGACACTTGAGAAATGGTTGATGGTAACTGAGAAAAACATGCAAGAGAGACAGTATAGTCCAAGTAGTGGCTATTAGTGAAACCGCCGGTCAACTGGTAGAAAGTGTCTAGAAGAGGCAGCTGCTCCTCAGCTCCAATGCATCACTGACCACATTGAAGACCTGGGGTTAAAAAGTAGCTGGAAATCGGGATTATATGAAGCCTCCAATTTTAAATGTTGACAACTATTTAAAAAATTTAAAACCTTGTGCAGACTGAATGAAAACAAGAGTCAATTTGCAACCTCTGCTGAATTTAAATATCTAAAGGGCTGTTGTTTGCCAAGAGAGCATAGACTGCGTTCAGGAATAACCCAGACACAAAACTGAGACTAATGGGTTGAAGATACGTTTAAGTATATTTTATCACAATATATGGAAGAACTTTCTGACGACTGTATCTGGCCAATAAGGAATTAGCTGTCCCTTAATGGAGAAACACTGGAAATCTCCAGAGTAAAGATATCTCTCCATAATGTTGCAGGAGAGATTGAACTTGATGGTTTCTCCCAAAACTCAGTCTGTCAATCTACATGCATATAACATGTTGCAATCCAATCAAAAAGTCTTTTCTTTGGAGTATTAAATAAAGAGTTGTTTATGAAGAGCATTTTCTCTGGAGTATTAAAGAGTTGTTTATGAAGAGCAAGTAAGGTACAAAGAGTCCCACAGGCAGCTGGAGGACATGGGCTTCACGAATCAGCTGTTATTGGACACAAATCAGATAAAAAGTAAGTTTGAAACATTTTCCTCTCAAACTTGTGTTGGTTTAAAAAAGAAAAAAAATTCACTATTGCTTTTGGTTACCTGGTTAAGAAAAACAGAGGTGTGCCTTCAAGGTTATTTTTACCATTGAAAGGGAACAGGTTTGTGGTTATAATATGCCAGAAGTATATGTTACACAACCTGAATGGTCAGTAAATCAATTATATATATATATATTTTTTTGCCCTAAAAAAGAGGGCAGCTTTTAATACTCAGGAAACCCCAGAAATACCTCCCTTACAGGTACCCCTTTTCTAAGTCCTTTAATTTTCAGCCTATGGCTATAACATTGCATTTATGGTCTGTGTTCCTTGAGGTCAGAAACCCAGGGGTGAGTGTTCCAAGATAAGGTGAGACAAGAGGAGGCCAGATATAGGAACTTAAGCCTAGAAAAGAGAATGGATTTTATTCTGCAAGCAATGGAAAGTTATTGAAAGATTCTAACCAAGAAAACAACATGTTCTGATTTACATTTTTAAGACATCAAGTTGGCTTCTGTGTAGAAAATACTGTTTTGCTTTGCTTGATATGAGGTTGAGGGAAGTAAGAATGAAAGCAGGAATAACCAGAAAGTAATCCAAGTTTTAGAGATGAGAGTGTCTTATAGTAAGATGGTGGCAACTAAAAGAAGTAGAAAAATGCAAAATACATTTTTTCCAATGTGAAACTAAGAAGTCTGTTAAATATCAGTGTTTTGAAGTATAATAAAATATATACACATATATTTAGGATTATAAAAATTAAACTTACTTTAGATACTTGGCATACTCTGGTTCTTTCCAGTAAAGCAAGTACTTAAGATAATTAACAAAAGCTTTGTCTTTGAAGTAACCTCTTTGGGCAAGAACTGAAAGGCATAAAAATAAAAAAAAATACATCTGTAGGTCAAACCAATCCTTGGACCACTGGTTTGTGACCCCTGATATAAGGAATCTATTTACATAACATCTCCACCAACACACACTCAATTCAAAACACAAGTTCCAGTTTGCTTAATTATATCCATATATCAGTGTAAGTATAGCAGTAATTCTACTCAATTAAGTTGAGAAGATATAAAAATAGATTTATGAATTCCAACTTTTCTATCAGAACTCATTAATATCAGCTATTCAATTTAATGAGGTGCTCAACAACTTACAATTAAGGTAATTTGGGTTGGCTAAACACTGAACAAATTCCAACTCCAGCTGAAACCGAAGTCGATTTCCAGCATCATCTAGGAGAGAAGACAGCAAAAATCATCCAAAAAACCTCACTCTATATAATATTGATTTGTAGGTGGGGAAAAAAAGCAGCAGTAGAGAAACCTAATGCTGAGATACATTTCTGTATAAAGAAAAAGGGCATGTGATAGTTTTCTCAAATTGGATGTTGGAGGAGATGTATCTTCCCTAGAAGTCTAAGAATAGTAGAAACCTGACTAAAAGAAACTAGGATTTTCTCCAAAGTCAAAGCGAAGTCAGCAAAGAGGAATCCACATGGGGCCACTATGTAGGGACTTCAGTGATTATCCGAGTACACTGTAAAACTTTGCCTTTCCCTCTTTTGATAAAACGGTTTAAAAACAATTGTTAACAGTGATTAAGTTAAGCAAAAGCTAAGTGAGTGCTAAATCAATCAGGAAAAAATCAGGATGCAAGCTGAAAAAGAAACTACGAGTTGTGAAAGATCACAGAGCTTGTACGTATGTGAGAAGAATCAACAGGAAAATAATAAACTAGTGTATCGACGATATTTCACACTTATGCAAGCTCATCTGAGACTCAGAAAACTAATCAAGGAGGAGACAGTTTAAGATCCAAGCCCTCTCAGTTTCGCCCACTCCCGGGAGGCTGTGGGGTCGGTGCTTGAACAAGTAAAGGAGACAAGATTTGCTAACAAACCAAACTCTGAAGAGGCAATATCGCCTTGGCCTTCCTAGGCGCTACAAGGGCCATCGCCCCTCCTTTCCGAATTTTAATCCTGCCTGGAGTTAGCCCTGGAAGGAGGCCCAGGGGAACGGGAGGTGTCTGGACAGGTTAGGTTCTATTTGCGAAGACTCGAGGCTCAGAGCGCCACTTACCAGTCTCCATGGCGACGGCAGCGGCCATAACAAAGCAAAGACACTAAGCAGCCACCAGTCCGGCAAAGAAACCGCCGGGAGCAGTTGAGGAGATTCCGGAAACCACAGGTTCGCCTTCCCGTCCCGGTGCAGTGTGGGATACGGGGGCGGGCGGAGCCCCGTTAGGAGGCGGGCGGCTCCGCCCATCCCCGTCTCGCCCCGCCCTCGACCCCGCCCCGCCGGCTCCCAAATGACTGGGAGGAGGTACGGGAGCCGAGCCCAAGCCCGCCCGGCCTCTCCCGAGGGAGCGCTTGTGAGGAGGGCCCAGTGTTTTGAAGGGAAATTTCTGCCCCACCCCCACAGCACCGTCGTGCTTCACGTCATCGTGGCGTGGTATTCTCGTCTGTGACAGCATCGGAGCCTTTCGCCATTGTGCCTGCAGGATGTAACACGTCGTTATGACGCCACTCCTTACAAGTGACACTGTGACGTAGCACACAGACGTAATTGAGAGAGACCGTTGGGCTGGGCGGCCTCCCGAGGCCTCACTGGCCCCCCTGTACACCCCTGCATGGCCTCGCCCCTTCGGGGAAAGCCCTCTTCGCCCCGAGTGGATACTGCCCGCCACAGAGAGACGTCGACGGTCCGCGTGGAGACGTCGTCCCACCGCGTGGAGACGTCCTCTCGGCAGGTGCGAACGTCTTCCCGTCAGGTGGAGACCTCCCAGCGCCGCAGCGAGGAGCCCTCCGTTTCCCCCTCTGGAAAGCGGCCCCTTCACGTCCTGGAGGTGTCCTCCCAGCATGTGGAAACGACTTCGCAGCGCACGGAGACGTCCTCCCGCCAGGTCAGGGTCTCGTCTCTGCGGGTGGAGACGTCTCTGCACCGTCGGGAGAGCCCGCCGCGGCGGGACAAGCCGGCAGCCCGCCAGAATGTGAAAATGACGCGATGAAATGCTTGCCAAAGGCCGCCGGAAGGGGCCATGGCCCTTAGCCAGGACAGTATTGCCTCCGGTTTCCAGCCAGTCAGCTGCCGGGTGGACCAATCATCCTTGGGTTCATGGAAACAGCGCAGAAATCAGTGTCAACAGTAGGCACGCTGCGGTTTCTGGACTTGGCCAACATTTATTGACCATGAACCACTCTGCTTTTGACCCAATGAACTATTTTAACTTGAAGCCAGCACAAAAAGTTGTCCAGCCTGTGACACTGTACAAATTGGACTGGGTGGACAAAGAGGCTGTTTGAGCTACTGAGCCAGGTGAGTTTTTGTATTCATGCCCACTGAATACAACTTCAAGTATGGAACAGGGACCAAACTGAAATCATGACCAGTGGAAGATTAAATGCCTGCTAAAAACCTGAAGGGTGAGGAATAGACTTTCATAAATTAATTAATTGACCTTTGTTTATGTTTCCAAATAACTGGTTAATTACTTTCTTTATACTAAGTCCTTGTAAGCCCCAAATGTCAATAGCACCATGGTTGAGAAACCCTGATGTAGGGGACAAGAGAGGAAGGAGGGAAACTAGTTAGGAGGCTATTATGATGGACCAGCAAGAGATGATAATGGCTTCTACTAGGTTAGCAGATGTGGAGCTAGAAGAAGTGGACAGATTAGGGATTAGGGATGTGTTTTAGAGGCAGAGCCGATGTGGCTTGATGAATTGGGTATGGAAGGTGAGGGAAAGAGGAATAGAAGAATCAAGGATGACTTCTAAGTTTTGATTTGCACAGTATGGTGTATGGTGGTGCCACTTACTGAGATGAGAATACTGGAGGAGGAGCAGGTTTAGGAGGGAAAATCCGTTGTTTTTACCATATTTAGTTTGAGATGCCTACATAATATCCAAGTGGAAACATTGAATGGCAGTTGGATACCATGAGAGAGGTGGCATTGGATATATAAAGTGTGGGATTATCAGTACATAAATGATATTTAAAGCCATGGAATTCTATGACATCTGTCCCTTGTTCCACTGCCAGTAGCTGTCCTCCTCGTTTTATGCTGCTTGAATGAACTTGAGGCCTTGTTCTTCAGGTGCTATCAGTGAGCTGAAGCACTTCTTCCCTCTCACTCCCATAGGGCCTAACTTGACCTACCTAATTTTCCCTTGCTTATATTCCATTAGCAGCCACCAATGAGGGAGGACGTTGGTACCAAAATGTTACACAAATCCTTCACAAAACTTGACTTTCACAAGCAATGTTATTACCCTGTTGCTGGTAAGAAGGTCTTAAAGCAATTTCTAATGGTTTAAGACTGTTGTTTTCTTTCTTGTTTTACATGGATAGTCCTAGTCCCAGATCCTCATGCCTAAGAACAACAGTAGTTGTAAAACAGGGGCAGTTTTGTCCTACTGGGGAACTTGACAATGTCTGGAGGTATTTTTGTCATAACTTGTGGGGAAAGGGGAAGGCAGAGGCATGCTCCTAGCATCTAATGCGTAGAGGCCAGAAATGCCACTAAACTTCCTACGATGCACAGGTCAGCCCTCCACAGCAAAGAATTCCTCACCCCAAAATGTCAATAGTACAGAGGTTGAGAAGCCATGAAGATTCTAGCAGCTTTGGAAAGCTAGAGCATGGTCCTTTGGGGATCACCCTACTTTCTCAGAGCAGAATTGTGGTGAAGCCTAAGAAACACTAATGGGAAAGGGTTAGAGGTAGTGACCTCTGGTGAAGAGCAGAGCAGGAGCACTCAGACGAGATGTGATGCTCTTTGATGAGAAATGTCTGTGATATTTGCCCTAGAAGGACAATGACCATGGCAGTGTGGCCACATTGTGAGGTAAGGTACTTGCTGTATTATCAGGCATTGTGTTAAGTCATTGCCCACATTACTTCATTTAATTTCAGAGGTGTGCACTGGGCTATATTCTATGGTAGAGGGGCTCAGTCCAGGAGAAGTGTTTTTTAAAACTCCTGAGGTTAACCTAATGTTTCTGTCTCATAAAACTTTTGCTTAAAATAATAATTAGTCTTTGGAATTTTAGTCCTGGATGGGCTTCCTTTTTTTTTTT
>JAQZBX010111250.1:0-10303 GCA_029593785.1 Cabassous unicinctus
TGGTTCAAACTCCTTAGCCCTGGCTAGGTTGTGAGGTTAAGCATCATGATTATTAACAGAGATGGGGCCAGAACCTATAGTTCTGACTCCTAAAAAAGAAGCTTGGAGTAAGTACAGCCTCTACAATTAAAACAAACAAAAGTATACTCTAATGCAGTTTCTGAACTGCTTACTTTGAACACATTTGTAACTTGTCCTTTATTTTTATGTTATCTTTCTTCTTTACTTCCACTTCAACAATCGGAATTAAAACATTTTAGGAGACATTAATCATCAGCTTAACCAGTAATTAGCATTGATGATTAGAGAGAAAATTTAAGACAGCTGCCAAGTTGACCACTAAAGTGAGGTATGATTTCCTAGTATTTGTCATCTGCAGGACTTTATAATTATAATAATAGCAGTGTAGTTACACTGTGATGGAAAGTTGACAGTTAACTTTTTCCATCTATCAGACTTAAGAACAATTCTGAAAGTTTCTAGTTTCCAGGTAATTTATCATTCAAGTAAGTAAAAAGCTATTTTGGGCCACAATTATGAGCAATAACATTTTACATATGGATGACATTAACATAGTATTCTTTCTTTTTTAATTTCCAGGGAAAGACTACTATTATTCTAAGGTGTCTGGACAGGTAAGGGTTATGTTAACCTTTAGTCTACATTTTTGGCTTATTCTAGTTGTATAGGGCAAGTTTGATTCTAAAAGAACAATTTTGAGACCCACATAAAATATTTAGTTCTTAGTGATGCTGATTATAGCCTTTAAAAGTGCCTCTAGAGCTATAACTAGCAACAAGCCAAAATATTGCACAGGATTAATACTGGATACCCCTGTTTGGAGGAGAATATTTACCATACACACCTGGTCTATAAGAATACTTACCTTCTTTTTGGCTATGCTACTCTGCTGTTAAATTATTTTTATTCTACATAGTGTATGATTAAATGAACATTAATTATAATCTTTAAATTGTTCATGGATGAAGCATAATGTTGCTTCTCCAACATTGTACTGTACAACATATGTGGTCCTGTAAATTGTACCCTTGGTTTTATAATACTTCAAACCTTCTATACCATAGAAGCATGCCATCTTCATATGAAGATTTAGAACTAGGATTGGTCTATATTTCAGGAAGTTGGTAAGGAAAACCTTCAACTAATTTTGGAAGATATTTCTCTGTCCCTTTCATTGCAATTCATATTTCTTAAATATCTCCTCCAAAAACATTAAAAGAGATGGAATTTGGTTTTAAGGTCATGTTCAAGAAACATCCTTCATTTGGAAAATATTTTTAAAGAATATACATAATGGAATCCTGGCTTTGTGTAATTCCTTTCACCAACAAAATTGGTTCTTAGAAACAAGAATCATCCACAGTGACCCTCATCGTCTTTGCGTCTCCAGGAAAATTTATGTGGCCTAAAGATTTCCGTCACGGTGAATAAGTTTAGGCCATGTTTAGATGTGTTTCCCTTTACAAACAAGTTATCTAACACAACATCAGCTTAGGAGGCTGATCTTCTACAAGATACTGCATTGAACTGAAAATTATTCATTTCAATTCTTTGAGAATCTATTAAGAAAAGGACAGTTCTACAAATTGTAGATTATAGATCAGATCTTATAAATTTTATCTTAAGAGTAGGCTTTTCCTTTTCAAAAGAAAACGTGCTATCTTTCAGGAAATATAACTAAACATTATTCCATATATGTATCAAAAAAGATATATATAAGAATGATATTCAAAGCATAATTACATCAATCACAAATAAAAAATCCTTTTTGTTTTCCAAATCAAATATATATGTATACCATAAAACTGCTCACTAAGCAATATAAGCCATAGTGTAACTAATTCATCAAATCATTTTAATCGAAATCATTTGATTTCTAGGACTTGTGGTTGTGATTTGTTTGCAAACATTTGCAACTGGCTGATTTAGGATAGAAAACTGCATTAAAATCTTCCAGTGTTGTCCCCATTAAATTGATAGCCATTAGGTCCCCAGTTATCTACATCAAGGCTGAGCATAAACCTGATATCAGCGTTTCCCACGTGACCTGGACACGGAGAGCCTGTATCCCCCCCCCCATGGCCGTCAACACTGCCAGCCCTGTCATCTGCAGGTGCCATAATTCTCCTCTGCAGCTGCCACAAAAATCCACTGAGATGGTTTTTGAAGACATTTATTTTATATATAAGATTTTTATCATTTTACCTCAATTGCTATTATACAAGGTAACTTCTTTACTAATAGATTAAAGTTTTTAAGAAGAAGCAAAAATGAACTGGATAGGGTAATGGCATAAGAAACTAATACCACCCACAATGGCAGTAAACACCTGTCTTTGTTGTACAGGGATGAGCCACCAAAACCAACTTTAGCTTTGGAATATACATATGGAAGAAGAGCAAAAGGGCATAACACAGTGAGTATCTTTTTAAAGTGCTATTGCTATGGCCCTAGATGAAGGTGTGATGATGCAGACTTTGTTGTACATTTTCCTTCTTATCAACAATCAATAAATATATCCATTTGTATACTTCAAAGCTACTTACTGTTAAACTTCAAATGAGTTCAGCAGATTTGAAGCCAACCCAGACTATGAAAATTTTAGCCCTCTCATTTATGGCATCTTGGAATGTTGGAATAAGATTCCTTTGCAAATTCATTGTACATTTATTTGGCACATTTATATTAATTGTATCAAGGAGAATTTTTTTCCCTTCAAATGATAATATCGTGAGTTATCTTTTGTCTCCCAAAAAATCTGCTAAAAATATGGGTTTGAGCCATGGAATATTTATGAAAATACAGTGCTCAAAGTCGAAATTATTAGCATTTTTATAAATACATCTTGAAGTTGGTGGTACTGTTTGAGAACATAGGCCCTAGTTGGTTATAATCCTATTTTCATTTGTTTAATGTCTTTTCATAGGTAGTTTAGACACTATTCAGAGTAAAGGGAGAATTTGTAGTGTTTATTAGGGGAAGAAATTCCTAAATAGAGTCTCTTTTGGAGTTCTCACTTGAAAAGAGGTCATTTCTTAAGTAAACTTAAGTCTATGGAAGAACAGTCTAGAGCAGAGTCTTACTTCTCCCATAAACAAGGCTGATCTTTATGGATGGATCTCATCCAAATGTCTGATCATTAGATAGTGTGTAAGGAGGTAAAATTGTGGCTGCTTTCTGGATTTACCAATGAAAGTTGTTTCTTAAAACTGTGAAATTAAAAAGGAAAGAAAAAGCAGAATATATTGAGATTCAGGAGAACTTTATTTTTATGACTCACATGAATTATGACATGAGTAACTGGCCCATAAATGGAAATATCCTTTTCATCGGGAACTTTGAGACTGCTTTCATAAGCTTAACTTTTTAGAAGAGCTCTAAAAACTTCCCCTTCATCAAATTGTGAATCGAGGGAGATTTTCCAGTGAAAATTTATTTCCTGCCGCAAACATTAGTGATTCAAATATCAACAGCAAAATAATTTTGATGATTGTAAGAAGTGAGAATTTGTCAAAAATACAATAAATATATATACTTAAAACATACCTTAATAACCATCTGTCTTCCAGGATCATGGAAATAGATTCATAAAAGTCCATGTATTTCTTTTTCACTTATTTTTTCCTTTAAACTTTGTATTTTCAAGTCTAACTTTCCCATATTCATTCCGGAAGGGTCGTCTTTCTTAGATTTAATGTTCCCTATTAGTTCTACGTGGAAGCTTCTCATGCAACTTAAGTGGCCTGAAGACTTCTCCTCCTCAGGGCTGGAAGCGGAGATGCCATTGACTAGCAGTCTAGGAAGTTCCTCATGAAATACGGGGTCTTATTCCCACCTGCTTGGCTGCCCAACCCTTTCAAAACCCTCTATCATTTAAGGGCCTTATAGAAAGGGAAGCAGTTGTTTAGTCCCCTCTTGTTGCCCAACCTGCCACTTGTTATTGTCAGTGGGAGCCTGTCAGATTCCCCCCCACCCCGGGGTGGGGGCAGGGATGGATCATCTGCTCGGTAATCCTGCTCTGCAGCCAGGACTACCTTCTTTACATCCCATTTCCTCACACTGGGGCCTCACACGTATGTCTAATTCATTTTGTAAGCTTCTACCTCCCTAGCTCAGAATGTTTTCCTATTCAATTATTTTATTTCTATCTAGAATTGTAAATGTTTTCATAAAGATAATACTAAATGTGTTCAACTGTTTAATTTTATTTAAAATTTGAGTAAGTGTATGCTACATGTGACATTTATAGAATTTGGGCACTTTTTATTTCTTCTATTAAGGTATTACTGAAATGAAAGCATTTATGTATACATGTAGACCATATATTCTTGATGTTTCATCGTTGTTCTGTGGAATAGATGCTTTGGAGCATTTTGTGGGGTGGGACAGTGAAAGGAGAAAGTTTTGACTTTGGTATTTTGTATTCATAGTCATTACTGGCCGGTGCTACTGAAGTATTAGTAGTATTTAACATTTTAAAAATCAAATGTTTTTTTCTAATATGGGAGAAATGTTTTTCAGCCCAAAGATATTGCTCACTTTTGGGAACTGGGTGGAGGAACCTCTTTATTGGACTTAATCAGCATACCAATCACCAGTGATGCTTTACGGTAAGTGAGGCAGCTTCCGTGGACAGTCGTGTCCACAGGATGAATATGAGTAGGCTCTTGTGAATCAGAGTTTTGGAGGACAGTTTTATGTTGCTGATGGTTTGTACCCACTTCCTTTAGATATGTCTAAACAGGAAAAGTAGAAAGTGGTTTTAAAAGGACCAAAGTTCTAGCCTGTGCTGAAGTGAGACAGCTGGCATTCCAACTAGTAACATGTTTTGCAAGTCTGCAAACAGAAAAAATATGTCAAATAACACTCAGGCAATCAATTTATTTGGTGGAAAAAAAAAATTGAAGAAATTCTTTCCAATACCCGTCTCAGTGTGAGGTAATTCAGCTCTTTGAGTTTTTTCTCCATCTAAGTATTATAAGCCTACCTTTGAATTTAATGCTAGTAGGTATTATTGAAGCTTCAGCCAGAGGAAGATAATGTGTTGGGGAAGGGGGAAAGTCTCTTTTTGTTGACCTTAAAGAATTAGGACCTAGGGAAAAACCTCAAAACCCTGTAGTGGTGTTTTCCTGACAGTGACTCCCACATGTTGGCCAATTCAGATGTGGAAAATTGTGACATTTCTCATAATGTTCCTGGGAACCCATCTTAGCCAAGGAAAACAGAAATGTTAAAGTCTGCAGTATCTAATTCTTGTCAGAGTTTAATATAAACGTGCTGCACGGACTAAATACAAAGGGCTCAGCAGTTATTTGTTAATTTAGGCCATCAAAAGCCTTAGAGTATTGAATTATTTCTTGTTTACAAGATAATTGTTTTTCCATAACTAGCTGGATACAGGTAATGTTGGTTTTATTCATCTAGTGATATTTTTTCTTTTTAAGGCAATATAAATTACTGTCTTTTACTTATTATCAAAGTAATGTATGCTTATATAGAAAACATGGAAAAATACTGAAAGATACAAAGAAAGGAAGAACACCCATAATCACATAAAAAAATAACTGCTCTTAACATGTCCAGTCTTCTTGGTGTTTGTAAATATACTTTGTACAGAATTGGCATGTTCTTTTAATACACATTTAGATTTTACTTTTTCACTTATAACCACCATTTTCCTATGGCATTATTTTTCAGAAACATGGAATTTTACAGCTATGCAGCTTTTCGTGTGTCTCCCTTTAAAGTAGACAAAATAAGCAAAGCTGCCTGTGGATTAGGGTAGTTCATGGTGACATGGGAGAAGGAGAGGCGAGGGCAGGATTTGCTGAAGGAACAGGAGCTGCCACGTAGTTGGGCCAGAGGCTGGAGGGTGAAGATGCAGGGTCGGGCTCTCACCTGGGTGGTGAGCTGATTCCTCTCTGGCCCTGACATGACCTCACTCCCCCTTCTCTAGACCCTAGAGAGTCTGCGCCTGCAGTACCTCACTTTGTGAAGTCTTGGTCTTCCTTTCCCTGGGATCTCAGGGCAGCTGGAGCCTGTCTTAGGAGAGAGGGGAGAGCAGGGTCATGAAGCACACAAGGAAAGAGAGCTTTGGCCTGGGGCCAGAGTAGCTTGCTGAGTGGTTAAAGAATTCATGGAAAACATTTCACCCTCGATGCCATTGCTAATCTCAAAGCGTTTTTTTGGTTTTTTTTTGTTTTTGTTTTTTTTCACTGGAATTAGCTTGACACATCATTTCCTGGTGATGGACAAACTGCCAAATGCTATTAGACAGTTTATCTTTAAAATAATTATTTATAGAAAAATTATAGATGCATTGAACATTTCCACAGATTTTGGATCATTTGTAATAGAGCATTTTCTGTGGTCTGATTCCCTGTTTGAAGAATTTACATAGCTGTCACTTGCTGTGAAGGCTAAAAGTAACTCCTTTAAAAGACAAGTATTTCCAATGTAAAACAAAAAGTATTATCTTAGGGAAAATTTTGGAGTAATCTATTTCTTTTTTCTGAAAACAAAGCTATTTTTTTATTGCTCTGAAACTGACTAATGTTCCTCCATCTTAAAAAAATTTTTGAGGCTGTAGTGTGAAATACTCTGTTTACATATATTGCATGCTAACTTTATTTAATTCTCAAATGGATGCCAATTAATAGGAATAATTCTAGCCAAATTTTTGATAAAGAAAGCTTTTCCCTTGGCCAAAAAAAAAAGGCAAAATTTACCTTGGCTCCACCTGGCTCCCGGGTACCTGCATATATCCCAGGTGGCACTTCTGAACCTAGTCCCCTCCTGCTCCTCTTCCTTCCTTGTCACCCTTACCCTAGTGAGTTACTCATGGCTTACTCCTGCCATACTCTTCCCCTTCTCTTTTTGCAAAGCACTTTTTTAAAAGTCCATTCATTACCTTACAAGGTATTTAAATTGATGGTGAGTGCTGATACAGTGTTGGAAGGGCCCAGGGAAAAAGTCACGGTCACCCCACTGGGGTATCGCAGGTGTGTTTTAGCAGTGGCTTTTCACCCAAAGCAGTGGCTCTAATAGTGAGAATCTCAAATCAAGTAGGAAGGACAAGGCGGGGCAGCATGGCAGATCAAGGCAGAGGGTATTTTTTAAGATCTCCAGAGATGTGTGAATCGATTCCCTGTTGCTATTAGGCATGGCCATTGCTCTATTTATTGAAGGTTACTTTATTTGAAAAGCTAAACCCTAGTCATCCTTTTTTGCCCCCAAATATTAACCATACTTAAATCCTGAAAATAAAATTAATTTTCTTACTATTATAATTGTATACATTATATTATTTTTACAAATAAGCAAAACTGTTTTTGAACTTATTAAAGTGACATAGCTATGACTGGCTAGATAATTTAATAGCTAATTTATGACAGTCTTGATAATTAATTAGTGACGAAAAGACTGCTTTCTGAATTTAGAGCAACAGTGTAGAATTAAGTTACTGTTTTGCTTGGGTTACACAAGATAGCTGTTTGGCTTAAACCAAGCAAAATAACTAAACACCATATAATACAATTTCTTGCTATATCTACCAGCAGAATATTTGCCCTGTTGACCAGGGAGGTAGTGAGTGGTCTATGATTTTGGCTTCATCTCCGTACTTAATTACTCCAGGAGAATTGAATCCAACATACTCTTAGATTTCTGTTGCTGTGCATGAACATGAGTCCCCATGCATGTGGCAGTGGTGGTGGTGTAGCTGGTGGTCAGGGGTGTGCTTTCAGAGAGCATCCCCATAGAGTAGGAAGACGTGGCTTTGACTCTACATACTAGCTCTACAATTTACTAGTTATACGAGTGTGTGCCTCAGACTTCTAATCCAAATCGTGGATATAATAACATCTTCCAGAAAGGGTTGGTGTCAAGATTAAGTAGGTGGATCCTAACATGGTCCATCAATAAATCAGTTACCTTCTCCTTCACATGGTTATTTTATCATTGCTGTTATTATTTTCATTTCTCTTCTTTGAAGAACACAGTAAAATTGGATCTAAACATGGCATCATTGGACTCAATTCCTACCAGATTCTCTATTTGAACTGGGTTATGATTAGTTCATTCAGACAAGAACTTTAATGCTCTACTGGTTTTTTTAACTTTATTTTGTACATTTAATAATTGAAAATATAAACAATTAAAAACTAAAATGGAAACACAGATGAATAAATACATACATTTCTCAATTAAATGTACTGGGTACATGTGAATTTTTTTTGAATCACACAATATGTTACACAATATATTTGGTTTATAATAATGCATTCATAACAGTATTTGTCCTTTTGTGTCTGGCTTGCTTCGCTCAACATAATGTCCTCTAGGTTCATCCATGTTGTCATATGCTTTACGACTTCATTTCTTATTACAGCTGCATAATATTCCATCATGTGGATAGACTACAGTTTGTTTATCCATTCATCTGTTGATGGACACCTGGGTTGTTTCCAACTTTTTGCAATCGTGAATAATGTTGCTATGAACATCGGTGTGCAAATATGCTCTATTGGTTTTAACACTCACGTATCTCTAGAGAAAAACATTGGAATAAATAGGCTATAGCTTTGGTCTCTTTTTTTTTTTGGTCTTAGAATAAAATTATTATTTTTTCTTAAACTATAATGTTGTTATTCTAAGATAAATTTTAGTATGCTAGCATTTCAGAGTGGTAATTATTTGGAGACTTTTATGAAAGTTGTTTTTGTATCTTTAGGACATTTTCTATTGTTCTTGTTTTGGATCTTTCAAAACCTAATGACCTTTGGCCCACCATGGAAAATTTGTTGCAAGTCACAAAAAGTCATGTAGATAAAGTAATAATGAAACTGGGAAAGACAAACTCTAAAGCAGCTTCTGAAATGAGACAGAAGATGTGGAGTAATATGCAAAAGGACCATCCCGTGAGTTCTGTTGGGATTATTCCTGGAATTCTAAGCCTAATACACAGTAAAAGATAACATCATAAACAATGTCTTCAGATTTTTTATGCATGACTTAAAATTCATTTGATGTAGATGAACCTGTTCACAGGAAAATTATAGCAATTTAATAAAACCTCAATAAGAGCAAAACAAAGAAAAAGATTTCTTATGTCTTCTTGTTAGACATCCACTGTAATTGTTATGGCATATTGCACCAATCAAAAGAAATAGAGTTTTAAAGTAGTAGTTTGATATTAATTTTATAATCTGTGTAAAAGGAAGATGAAAAACCTGACTATACAAAAGTCACTGGCAAAGACTAGATGAAGCTACAAATTTAAGCAAGGAGTAGTTATAAGAGTCTTCCCCATAACTCTAGTTTGCATTCATTCAGTGTCTGTCACATATTCAGTGTCTTTTGATCATCTGACAACTAATTAAGTTATAAAGTTGCAATCATGGTACCACAAGTCCTTTAGAAACAATCATGTATATCATCTTCTAGAAAACAAAGAGCAGCATTTGATCTTGCCCACAGTTTGTAAAAATGTGATTTACATAGGTAAGATCGGAACAAAACAATTTTATGGTTCACATCTCTGCAGTAGAAATACTATTGCAATAAACAGTTAATACAAAATAGAAAGATGACATGTTGTATAAGAAAATAAAAAAGAAGAACAAGAAAAAGAATAAATACAGTATTTATTTATTTTTGAGAATTGCTGTTTCCTGTTTTATACTTTAGAAATGCAGTTTAGGAAGTGACACAAACTAAAGCAACATCTATAAAGAGACTGAAAGTGATATATTTTTGGAAGTAAATAGAAATTGCTAAATACATAGCAACAAACAATTAGTTATATTAAATTCCATGACATGTGTTTGTTAACAGGATCGTGAATTAATTGACCCATTTCCAATACCTCTGGTCATAATTGGAAGTAAATACGATATTTTTCAGGTAAGCCCTTAGCTTTTCTCCTTCCATTTGAGTTTGTTGTGCATGCATGTCTATGTTTTATGGGGAAGAAATAAAAGTAATAATGAAATAAGAAAAATGACACTGGAAGGGATAGGCAAAGGGGTCACACATCTTAAAGATTTCTGGAAAGAAAAAAATATGTATGGAACAATAAAAGCAGTGGTTAGAATGGAGATAATAAGTCAGGAGGCTTAGAAAGTGAATCTTTAACCCAGTCACTGAGGGATAGGACTTACTTCCCAACTTTTAAATTAGAGAAAGTAGAAAATTAGTTTCCTCTTATCTTTGTTTGTCAGAAAATCCTTAGGGCATTCCACACCATAAAAGGAGCGCTTAAATCTAAATTTCATCAAACTAA
>JAQZBX010111251.1:0-10300 GCA_029593785.1 Cabassous unicinctus
TAAATGAATAAAAATAAATCTAAAAAAAAAAAAAAAAATTGCCAAAAGATGGAAACAACCTAGGTATCCATCAACTGATGAATGGATAAACAAATTGTTGTATATACATACAATGGAATATTATTCAGCTGTAAAAATAAATGAAGTGGTGAGGTATTTGACAACATGGATGAACCTGGAGGCCATTATGTTGAGTGAAGCACACCAGATACAAAAGGACAAATATTGTGGGATTTTGCTATTATTAACTAAATATAATGAGCAAATTCATGGAGTTAATAGCTAGACTAGAGGTCACCAGTAGATAGAATGAGGACAGAGAATGGAAAGCTGAGGCTTAATCCTCAGAATTGGTAAAAAGATTGTTTGGAAATGTTTGGAAATGGATAGAAATGTTGAAAGCACATTATAGTGTTTGAAATTAGAAGTACTAATATTTAGGTATGATAGTGTCTAAGGCCATTTATATCATTAGAAGGAAAGCTAAAAATGAAACATGGGACTGTATAGCATAGCAAACACTCTTGTGGAAAATGTGTGGTTAATAGTGCATATATAAGAAGGTTTTTCTCTGAAACAGAAAATATGTACATTAATGTTACAAGTTGTTAATAATAGGGTGATATCTGGGTAAAAATACAATCAAAGCAAACCATGGGCTGTAGGATATAGCAATGTATTAATATTCTTCCATAATTCGTTAAAAAAAGAGCAAGTATAATATGCTAAGTGAAAGAAATTAAACACAAAGTACTACATATTGTTAGACTCCATCTATACAAAATGTAAATATAAATAAATGTATAGATAAGGAAATAGATTAGCAGTTATGTATGGCAGGGGAAGGACAGAAAGACTGAGAGGTGACTACTAAGGGGTAGAGGGTTTTTCTTTTTGAAGTAAAGAAAACACTCTAATATTCGTTGCAGTGATGAATGCACAACTCTGTGATTATACCAATGCCATTGATTGTACACTTTAGATAGATCATATGGTTTATTGTGTTTCAATAAAATTGATAAAAAAAAGATTTATCCCCTACAAAGTATAATAGTGCTGCTATTGAGAAACCCTGCACAATTCAGAACAGCATATTAAAGGCAATGCCCAACAGTTTCTATCAAGTATGTGTGTGTGTGTGTGTGTTTATGAATATAAGTATTTTCTAATTCCTAAATCCTCATACATGCTTCTTAATACTAACAGTTGTTCCCATTCACTCCAGATCTGTCCATGTCTGAAGCCACTTCCCCACTTCAGAATCATTGTTGGAAGCAGGAGAAGGGAATAGGGTGCATTATTATTCCTCATCTTCTTGCCCGAATAGCTATACAAGTGGGGACAGGAAGGTAAAAAACAATTTGCTCTGTTCTATTCTCAGCTTCTGGCAAACCTCATCTTCCAAAGATTTCAGCAGCATGGATATGCTTCATTACACCTTGTTTGTTCCCACCAACTTTATCACACTTTCTTCTAAGACCACTAACATTCCATTTCTTGTCTTTGGTTAGCTTGCTGAAAACTAGTTTTGTGTAACATCAATCTAAATGAATCAGATTTCTGTAAAATTTTATATCAATTATTTTCACTTTCTAAAAATATTCAGGCCTTTACTTGAATTGAGTCAATTCTGGTGTTATTTTTGGCTATACCATGTCTACTTCTGAACATAAGCAACTGTGGCAATTTGAGATTATTTATGAACCCCAAAAAAGATAAGGATTATGTTTGTAAAGTGGTATGTTCCTCTGGGCGTGATACCCTTTGATTGTATTAGATTCAGCTGAGATGTCTTTGATTAAATTAAGATTAGGGCTTTGATTCGACCATGTCAGTAGGTTGTAACTCAGGTTAAATCCCCACCCCATTGGTGAGTGATATAAACAGACACTCACTCAAGAAGACACACAGAAGAAGATGCACAGGAAGAGAGAGAGAAAGCTTCATAGACACGGAAGAGAGAGACAACTTTGTCAGTTTTGATCCTGGAGCGCTTGGGAGAGACAAGCCCTATACAAGCCTACAGCTGAGATCAGAAGAAGCTGGGCCCATGGAGCCTTAAGAGGAAGAAGAAAGAAGAGACCTGGCAGAGATCACCCACCATCTTGCTTCAACACGTGACAATAGACTTTGGTGAGAAAGTACCTCTTATGGTGCCTTGAGTTGGACTCTTTAGGGCCTTGTAACCATAAGCTTTTCCCCAAATAAATACCCTTTATAAAAGTCAACAGATTTCTGGTACTTTGCATCAGCACCCCTTTGGCTGTCTAGAACAGCAGCTAAAATGAAGCTGGAACAGGAAGAAAAGAATTCTGTCCCTGCCATGTTTCCTTATTAGGAAGGAGCAGACTTTGGAGCAGAAAGGCCAAAGCATGTTTTGTAACAAGCTGAAAATATCCCCTTAGAAGCCAAGGCCTGAATTGTGCCTGTGAAATGGTAAACAAGCCTGACTGTGGCTTTGCTTTATTTACAATAAAGAACAAATCAATTGAAGTATTTCGCATTCTTCTTTCATATCAGAGAAGTAAATCAAAAAGAGCCATGAGACTGTATTATATAAAAGGAATTTTTTAAAGAGAAAACAATGAAACAAATAATAAGAAATGAAAATAAGCTGCAAAAAAAAACAAAACAAAACTGCTTTTTAGGAGGCTAAAAACATTTTAGAAGATGTCAAAAGAATAGTTACTAAACCCTCATGGCTATGACAAATAAATTGCAATCTGAAGCCAGAGTACAAAAAAGAATTATTCATTAACTTGCACTGTAGCATCAGCTACATGTTGTTATTTCAGTAACCAAATTGTGTAGTAATGACAGGAGGTGAATTCTAAACTCAAATATCTAATAATTTAGCATAGTCCTCTCTGCTGCTTGCAAAAAAAGTAAAGATGGATGGAAGGATGGAAGGATTGAAGGAAGGGAGGAAAGGAAGGGAAGGAAGGGAAGGGGGAAAGGAAGGGAAGGGGGAAAGGAAGGGAAGGAAGGGAAGGGGGAAAGGAAGGGAAGGGAGGAAGGGAGGGAGGGAGGGAGGAGAAAGAAAGGGAAAGAAAAGATTATGGGGAAAACGGCTAACTGGTGTTAGACTAGTCATAAAATCCAATGTGCTATTTGTGGTGGTTTGGAGCTGTATTTCCACACATACACACAAAACAACAACAACAACAACAAAACATGTTCTTAAACTTAATCCATTCGTGTGGGTGTGAGCCCATTCTAAGAAGGACCTTTTGATGAGGTTATTTCTGTTAAGGGTTGGCCCACCTCCATCAAGATGGGTCTTAATCCTATTACTGGAGTCCTTTCTAAGCAGAGAGAAATTCAGAGAGACAGATGGCCACAGAAGCAAGAAACTGAATATCAATGGAACCCAAAGAGAAGGGAGAGACCAGGAGATGCAGCCAAGCGACAAGCTAAGGACCAGGAATTCCTGGCAGCCAGCCCCAGAATGCCAGTCATCAGGAACAAAGCATTGCCTTGATGATGCTCTGATTTGGACTTTCTTTTAGCCTCAAAACCATGAGCAAATAGATTACAATTGTTTAACCCAATCCATTTCATGGTATTTTCTTGAGCAGCCCGGGAAACTAAAACATTTAAACTAAGCAGTATGCTGTGCACTGGCCTGGCTGCTGAGTACAGAAGTTTTTATGGTAACAGGGTGAGACCCTCTTCTGAGACAGCCCAATTATTTACACCCTTGCTACTTTTTCTAATAATGGCTCACATCCTTATTCCTTTTACATAAATGAAGCATCAAGTGGACCAACAAAGGAGTTCCAGTACATGATATGAACCATATTCCATGCAGTGAGTTTTGGCTATTTACCAGAATGTCAAATGAGAAAACATGCAACTGATAAAATTAGAAGCAAGATCAGGAATAAAGAAAATAGAAATTCAAAAGCATACAGGTTAACAGTTGCTATTGGAAACAAATTTTAGATTAAAAATAGAGTTTTTAACTAAATTAAAATAGTCTACCTGAAATTTATAAAATGTATGATCAAATCCAATGCCATTGAAAGACATTTATCATATTTCATAGCTGCCCAACATATTTTGAACATACTTCCAATATCTGAGAAATTTCCCACCTTGTGAGTACCACCTCCCCAAGGGAGAAGCTTGGAACTTACTTTTCTGGGCTCCCTTACAGCTAGGAGCCATACATGTGGTAGAGCTCCAACCAACAATCAGAATATCTGTGAGAGGCTTCAATTTGAAAGAATGTAATGGGAAAAGAAAGCCATCTTGTACTCTGACAAGGAAAGAGGTGTGAGGCAAAGATAAAGCTAGCTTTTGGAGGCAGTAGGGACAGAGGAGTGTCCGAGCAATAGTGATGATTGTTCCCAATGGCAACTGCAGTAAGAAGCTGCATTATTGCTGATTATATTGCTTCCGAGTCTGTTTCTCCATTCCTCCTAGAGATTTTGTTAGTTACCCAATATGAGTGCCTTCTATGTTCCAGGAACTGACTTTTCAGCAATGAACAAAACAGAAAATAATTCTTGTCCTAATGAAACCTATGCTTTAGTGGGGGAGACATGATAAACAAAATAAACAATCAAATAACATATGTCAGGCAATGATAAATGCTGTGGAGAACAAAAAAGTAGGGAAGGTAATTAGTGCCAGTGTAAGGGTAGGGTGCAGCATATTTAAATAGGGTGGTCATTAAAAGAGGGAAATATTAAATACAAATGAGTTTTTATGGCTAAGAGACTTCAAAGTGAGTCAGAAGGTTATTCCAGAGGTTACGCTTATACACGTTTCAGGAGGATCTCACTGACTGCCACAGTAAACAGTGTCTCAAAAAGCGGGGTCCCTGAGGGCCTTACAGACATCTAGACACTATAGGCAGGGCAGACATATCTCAGGAATTCGGCACCCTGTCAATGGGGCTTACTTTGGAATATATGCTCCCCAATGTAACAGAGTTGACTTATTTATAATTTCCCTACATGTGGTTCTTCTGCCCCTTTTATTTGAACCTATAATTAGCACTATACTTGTTAAATATATGTCCCAGAGACTTAAATCTTCGGTCTGTTCATATGCCAGTTGAGCCCTGAATCTCAGCAGAGTTGCAACACCTACTCACTAGTCCATTGGACTCACAGAGGACAACTAACAAAAGGATGATGATGGACAATGCCCATTCCAGGAAGTACAGTGTCTGCAACTGCAAGCAATACAGTTCCATCCGCCTCATGGGATCTAAGCCCTCTCTCAGTCAGAGACAGGGTGGGCATCACTATCCCCAAATCCTCAAGACTGAGGAATTAACAAACAAAAGAGGGGAAAGCAACTATGGACTAAAGTAGACGTATGATTATTCTAGCAATGGAAGAACTTGTATCATTGATATAAAGGCAGTGGCCACCAGAGATTCTGAGGGGAAGGAGAGGGAAGAATAGGTGTAACATGGGGCATTTTTGGGACATGGAATTGTCCTGCAGGACATTGCATGACAGATATAGGCCATTATACATTTGGTCAAAACCTATAAAATTGTGCGGGGCAAAGTATAAACTATAATGTAAGCTCTAGTCCTTGGTTAGCACAATGCTTCAATATATGTTCAATTGTAACAAATATATCATACTAATGAAAGATATTGTTAATGTGGGAAAGTGTGGGAGGGGGAGGAGATGGGGTATATGGGAATCCCCTATATTTCTATATTTCTGATATAATATTTATGTAATCTAAAGCTTCTTTTTAAAAAAATTGTTAAATAAGGTGGTCAAGGAAGGTCTCACCAAGGTGACATTGGAATAAAAATCTGAAGGAGGTAAAGGAACGAGATAAATGGATATCTGGGGCAACATTCTAGTTAGAAGGAACACAAGTAAAAGGCCCTAAAGCAAAAGTGTGCTTGGCACATTCAAGGAGAGCAACTAGGCCAGCGTGACTGGAACATAGTGAACAAGGGGAAAAGTAGTAGGAGATAAGGACAGGGAGAGAGTGACCAAGTAGATACTTGTGGGTCAATGCTGAAGGCAGCATTCAGGAAGAAGAGTTGGATGAAGCACACTGGATACTACTGGGCACCTCTGCAGTTATTCATCACCCTGTCTGCAAACCTTCAGAGTAAAGGTCACTTCTTCACTTCTGCCTCTCAATTCTCATGCAAATTCCTGTTTGGGCCAACACTAACCCAGAACCATAGAGGAAAGGGAATTGTGAGAAGTGCAGTTCCCAGCTTGACTAAGCAGACAATAGAATACAGGACAGCAGTTTATAACAGACACACCTAAAGCATAAAGAACAAGAATAGGAAAAGATATACAAAACAAAAATTAAGCAAAAGAAACTCAGTATAACTATATTAAAATCAGAAAAAAACAGAACTTAAAGCAAAAATTATTTTCTACAGTTAAGTCATTATGTAATAAAAATGTTCATTTAGATAAAATTCACTTAGATAAAATTCTAAAGTTGCATTAATGTAATATAGCCTCGAAAATAAATAAGGCAAAAATTGAGAGACTTTTGAGAAATTGACAAATTCATCGTCAGAGTGAGACTTTAAGACACCTTTCTGAGTATTTCACAGTAAAAACAGACAATAAGAAAGGATATAGAAAATTTAAAAAAAATAACATGCTTAAAGGAAAAATATAAAGTGCTGTAAGAGGAATGGGGCAAAGGGGGCTGGGGGGAGGGGGGAGTCCTTGCTATTTTGCTAGGTAGGTGTAACAAACAAGGACAATGGGGCAAGAATGTTGAGGACGCTACCAAAAGGAAGGTTCACCTGACAGTCTGAGATACTTAAAACTAGAGAAGAAATAAAGACAGAGTAGAAGAGGGAAAATGTAGGAGTGTCTATGGAATGATGATTCACCCATAAGCCTTCCAAGGCGGCTGGTGGACTTTTCTCTAAACTGTGTTCTAGGCTTCAGGAGTTCTCTTTCCCTTGGATCTGTCTTTCTGTACCTCAGAGACAAGAGGAGAGGTACCGGGGAGCCACTCTACTAAACCACAGGCCAAAGAAACCTGAGGACCTTCACCAACTTGAAAGGTGCCCATCCTCCTTTCCCTTCCTCTCCTTTAACCCAAGTATGTTCAAAATTGGGAATTGTTGGCAAGACATTATGAGTAAGATTGAAGCATTGCAGGGCTCAAACTCAGGCATTTTCTTTTCCAAAAGGCACCTGGGTCAGGGACTAAGTTCACCTAACAAGGATGGCGTACACAGAAAAGAGATGGGTAAGGATGTTAGCCTTAGTAAAAGGAATGTGTTCTCAGAGTTAATATATAATCCAGCCCAATTTGCCAGGACAGGAAGTCAAAGAAGGTCTGGGACAGAGCCCTTCACTATTAAGCAATGTGCACTGGCCCAGGAAGAGACCACAATCTGGTGGCCCATAGCTAAAATGGATCCACTAATTGGCAGTGTTTTAAATTTTTTTAAGTTTGACTACCTGTAGATAAACCAAGTACTTTCCAGCTCAGTTCGGTCTTCCCATTACTCCTGACAGTGCTTTTATAGACCATTTCACCTATTTTTGCTAGTGCCCCCTAAATACATTTGTGTATGTATTCACTGGGTTTATTTTCCTTGGGTAATGGTAAACAGCTAGTTGAAAACCTGGGGTCCTGGCTGTTCTTGAGAGACTTGACCAAACTCAATAGGAACAACAACAAAAAAATCTATGTGACTTTGCACTGTGATTTGCAACCAGATTTACTATGTGATTAATTATGATAATACAAACTTGTTTTGTACTTTTCAAAAAGGGTTTGTTGTATATTCTGTTTAATGGTGAAAATAAAATATAGGGGATGATCAGGGATGAGCCTCCCTGGCACCGAGGAATTATAACCAAGCATTAACCAGTGATGTATTTGGAAAAAGACCTTGACAAAAAGGGGGAAATATCAAATAAAATACAGGTTTTTTTTTTTTTTAAAGATTTATTTATTTATTTATCCCCCCCTTGCTGCTTGTGCTTGCTGTGTCCATTCACTGTGTGTCTTCTCCGTGTCTGCTTATCTTCCCCTTGCTGTGAGGTCCCACTGTATCAGCCCCTCGCGCCGCGCAGGCGGGCCTGCCCTCACAAGGAGGCCCCGGGTTCGCTGGTAAATGGGGGCTCTATCAGTTGAGCCACACCCGCTTCCTGTTGTGAGGGCTTGCTGTATCAGCCCACTAGGCTGCGTGGGCCGGCCTGCCCTCACAAGGAGGCCCCGGGAAGCGAACCCGGGGCCTCCTGTATGGTAAACGGGGGCTCCATGGACTGAGCCACTCCCGCTTCCCTAAAATACAGTTTTTATGGCTAAGAGATTTCAAAGTGAGTTGGGAGGTCATTCTGAAGGTTATGCTTATGCACATCTCAGCAGGATCTCATGGACTGCCACAGTAAACAAAGCCTCAAACAAAAGTGCCCAAACAAAAGGGCTGTAGGGACCTCAGAACACCATAGGCAAGCCACAGGGCCTCATGAAATCAACACTCCTCAGTGGGCCCTATCTGGGAATATATGAAAATCTATTTCCCCAATATAACATAGTTATACTCACAATTCTTCTGTTCCTTCTATTTGAACTTATAATTTTCAATGTACCTGTTAAGTGTATTTTTCAGAGACTTAAATCTTCGGATTGTTCATATGCAGAGTTGCAGCCAACTCCTATTCTCCAGTTCTTTGGACTTGCCCTGGACAATTAACAAAGCAATGATGATGAACCAGCCCCATCCTCAAAACAAGGAGTAAACTTCAACTGCAAGCAAAACAATTTCTTTCCTCTGCCCCATAATATCTATGTCCCTTCTCAGCCTGAAGCAGAGTAGACATAGTCCCAAATTCCTCAAGATTGAGGAATGAACAAAAATAAGGGGGGAGTATAACCAGAGACCAAAGCAGATTTATTGTTATTGTAGTTATTATCTTGTGTTAATGGAATAACTTGTAACACTGATATAAGAAATAAAATAATTTTTAAAAAATATATAGGGGATGAGCTAGGCCATCTATAAGTAAAAGAGTATACAGATATGACATTGAAATAACTAAGCAGTGTTAAGTTCTACTAACGTCTGTGAGTAATAATTTGGTTTTAAGGCATTATGCAATACTTTTTTTTCTTGGCATTGCAGTTAGAAGATGAGATCCATACTTAAGATAAACAGAAATGTGCATTTACTCCTTTTATCCTTGCTCAAAATTTGAAGACACATATAAGACTGTCCACTTTTCTGAGTCTGCTGCTTTTGGACAAATAGCAAATGTATGGAGGCTTCTCCCTAAGTCCTGAATCATGTAAAGTTATTCTACAAGTTTTAAGAAAGAAAGGATTAATCATGTGAATACCCAAATTATTATGGTATTCTAAAGAACATCCATTGGCTGCTGTTTTGTAAGACTCTGTCACTTAGAATATAAAAATGGGCCCTCACTGGGCTCTGGAGACACCCAGGTCCTATGTCAGGGCAGATAGCTCTGGAGTTTGGTGCCTTATCAGTGGACCCTACTTTGGAAGCTGTGCTCCTAAGAGTGACAGAGTTGGACCCAAATACGTCTTCCCTGCACATGGTTCATCTGTCCCTTCTATTCAAACCTATACGTGGTGCTGGAGGTTGTAGGTGTGCATCCAGAGACTGGAGTCTTTGGGCTGTCCATGTGCCAGCTGAGCCCGGAATTTCGGTGGAGCTGCAACTCCTAATCTACAGCTCAATGGTCTCACCCAGGACACCTGGTGGGGAGATGATGCTGGACAACGGCCATCCCAGGGAATGGAGAGTCTGCAACTGCAGGCAGGATAATTCTATCCATCTTATCCATGGGATATAAGCCCCCTTTCACTTGGAGGTGGAGTGGACATCACCATCCAAGACTCCTCAGGATTGGGGGAGGAGCTATGGACTAGAGTGGACTTACTGGTATTCTCTTGTAGACATATTGTGATTCAAGCAATGGAAGAAATTACATTAATGTGAAGCCAGTGGCCACTGGAGGCTCTGGGGGCAGGAGAGGGAAAAGCAGTTGTAATACAGGGGCTTTTTCGGGGCTTGGGAATTATCCCGAGTGCCATTGCAGCGACAGATATAGGCTATTTTATATCATCACATAACGTGCAGAACTGTGGGGGAGAGAGTGTGGTCTACAATGTGAGCTATGGTCCATGCTTAATGGCAAAGCCCCAGGATGTATATATCCATTGCAGGTAATGTGCCACACTAATGAAAGATGTTTATGTGGGAGGTTGTGGGAGGTGTGGAAGGTGGGGCATATGGGAATCCCTGTAATTTTTGTGTAACATTTATGTAATCTAAGTATCTTTAAAAAATTTTTTT